>JADRCD010184865.1:0-18852 GCA_019843815.1 Montemys delectorum
AGTTGTCATTTTAGGGATGGAGGTTTAGAGATTATGGAGTCTAGAGTCTAAGTACAAACCACCTTGGTTCATTTTCATACTCTGAAGACAGGTAAATATATATTTGGTTTTTCGAGACAGGCTTTCTCTGTGTAGCCCTGGCTGTCCTGGAACTTGCTCTGTAGACCAGGCTGGCCTCGAACTCAGAAATCCGCCTGCCTCTGCCTCCCAAGTGCTGGGATTAAAGGCATGCACCACCACTGCCCGGCTTAGGTATATTTAATTCAGTTTAAACTTGAAAAAGGAATTATGAATAAAGCCACTCTCCCATGTGGTGATTTTATAATGAGGATCTTGTATTTTATGCTATGAACAGCCATATTCCTTCCAAGGTGAGTTTAGACACTTGTATTTGGTTTTAGTGGGTGCTTTGTTTGTTTTGATATTGTTATAGCTCTGAGTTAAGAATTCTAGACCATGGAAACGATTACAGAAAAACATAACCAATGAAATGTGATGTTGTGACGCCCAGTTGACATGAACACATCTATAAAACAACTCCCACACCAAAGGTTCAGAAAACATTGTGAAAGAAGAAGCAAAAATACTTAAGATGCAGAGGATCAGAGAGATTGCTGTGAAATTGTGTCTTCCAGTCATTTGTGTCTTACAGTATACCCATAAAATCTTCCCAATATAATTGCCTATATATGAGCTGAACGAAGACAATTCCAATAGACGTACTAAACTGGACAAAAAAAAAAAACTCTATGCCTTAATCCTTCACAAATATCTACAGGCATCTAAGCAATACTGAGATTGGAGAAACAGTCTTCCTCAAGAAAAGCACACTAATTGGCCACCCAGGGCCAAATAATTGGCCTTGAAAACATACGCACAGATAATACTATACAGAATGAGGAAGTTATATTTAAGTATATAGGTATATATACTTACACATACATATATGTATATGTATATGTATATGTACACATACCTATATAGTATATATATAAATATATAATTTATATGTATATTATTATATATTCTTGAATACATTTACACATTATATATGTGTGTGTGTATATATATATATATATATATATATGTGTGTGTGTGTGTGTGTGTGTGTGTAATAACAATTATAAAAATAGACCATAATTTGAAACAACAAGGAGGGGTATATGAGTGAGTTAAAGGAGAGAAAAGAAAAAGGAAGTGATATAATTATAATTTCAAAAAGAAAAATATACACAAGAAAAATATAAACATAAAACAAAACAAAAAGAATATGCATGGTAAGGAAGGCCAGGTTAACTTAAGCATCTGAATAGGGGCTGTCCATTAAGGTAGCAAGACAGTGTCAAGAACTTTTGGATCCTTCTCTTAAACTTTTGTGCAATTACTGACTCATTTTCCCAAAGGAGTATTTTGTTTGTCATTCACTTTTCCTATGACTTTTTACAAAAGCTAGCCTGTTTATCACCCTTAAACCTCATGAGCTGCTCAATGCCTTTAACCTGTGTGCTATACCATGACAAGGAATCAGATAACATTAAAAGTGGCCATACATAAAGTACCCATGTCTTCTTTATTTCATACTTCTTCAAAGTATCATAAATATATAAGTCACTTATAAAGGGTGTGTGTTTGTCTGTGGTGGGATGTTTACAGGACCAGTGATTAAGAGTGCATAAATTCTAGTTCAGCAGTCATGGGCAGACTTTATATTCTCTCCTTAAATCTAACACAATTCTTGAAGTCAAAGGTAAACCAAGGATATTGATTTGCCATCACCAATAAGATAGATATTTCTAAACTTTGTAGATTCCCATTGAGCAACATTTATCTCAAATTATCACTTTAAATGTATGAATTACCTGTCTGTACACATCTTTTTATTTTAAGCTTTACTGGATTTCATACAGCTAAACTGAAATAACCCTTCTCTCACACAATGATTATGCTGTTAGTGCTTGGTTAGTCTGTGTCTAATTCCCTAATAAGCTATGCCTGCAGCATGAATACCAGGTACATTTGTTATTGAATGAAGCCCTGAACAGTCATTAGCTGCTGTTAAGACACAATTAGATAAGCTTTCTGCACACTGTAAAGTCATTGGAGCACAACTGATGTTCATGGAAATTATTGTAACATCTCTTACATTTTTATAGTTTCAAGACAAAAACCAGATCTTGTGTGTGCAGAATCAATTTTCTATAGTCTTGTACATTATACTGTTGTGTTACATCCTATGTCTAGGGCTTAAATGATATTTTACAAATGACTCTAAGCATACTTAATTTTAAGACTTTCCGGTACCTGTTTATACTTAGCATTCCCTAGCTAGCTATGAATTTGTTTATAAAGTTTGTGTATGTGTAGTATAACAATGAAGAATAAGAAATTGAAATGGTTTACAGAAAACCAACAGGTTCTTACCAAATGTTTGATGTCTGAGGAATACAACAGGTTTTCATTTGTTCTTTAAACCCATAGAAATTATTTGGACCATGCGTTTGCATCAGCTTTTAGTATGGGTTAAATTATAAAGATTGGAGAATTGTCATCAGCAGCCTACCTTCTTATGTTTCTATGTCTGCTTAGAGAAAAGGGAGAATCTGTGCCATAAAGAAGAAATAAAAAGTGTTGAAATAACATTTCCTCTCTATTTCATGCTGTGTGATATGTTTCATGTTGTGGAAATTTCCTCTAATAATTAACTAGATAATGACAATATTGTAATTTTGTATCAACATTAGGCCAAAATAATCTTAGTTAATCTGTCACTTCTGTGAACAAAACAATATTTCATTTAAACATGGAATTTCCAAGATGCTATAAAGATTATTTAACCATTTTGAAAAATTGATGCCCACAATTATTTAATAAGAAGCTGACAAATACAAAGGCTGATGCTCAAAACCAACCATTGGTCTGAGATCGGGGTCCTTGATGGAGGAGTTGGAGAAGGGACTAGAGCTGAAGGGGTTTGCAGCCCCATGGAGGGAGCAACAGTATTAACAGGCCAGAACACCGGGAGATACCAGGGACTGGACCACTAACCAAAGAATACACATGGAGAGACCCATTACACTGGCCACATAGGTGGCAGAGGATGGCCTTGTTGGACATCAGTGGGAGGAGAAACACTTGAGTCGGAGGATATTCAATGCCTCAATGTGGGGGAATGTCAGGGAGGGAAGGCAGGAGTGAGTGAGTGGGTGGGAAAGCACCCTTATAGAGGCAGAGGCAGGGGGAGTGGGTAAGGAATAGGGGGGTTCCGAAGGAGAGCCCTGGAAAGGGGAAAACATTTGAAATGTAAATAAAGAAAATATCTAATCACAAAAGGAAAAAAAAAAAGAGTAACATTTAATCCATTATCTCAATTATGTATTGATTTGTATGATGTTGTGATGATGAAAATACATCATGACACATCTACTCTACATTGTTTTCTTGTATGAGAACTTGCCAGTGATGTAGCTTTGTGCTTCTCAACAATGTATTTAATGTTTTTAGTCTATTTCTATGGCTATACAATGAAGAAAATGGAGGGTCCTGCTTAACAAACTCATGGTGAAGATCACATGAAACAAAATCTTCCAAGTGCTTATCCTGTGACTTGTCTTGTGGTAAAATTTAGAAAGTATTTGTCAAAATACATGACTAAAGAATAGAATTAGTAGTTATATCATATAAATCAGAATGCCTTTAGATGAATGAAGATGAAAAAAGAAGCTAGAAATTTTATATTTGAATTCTCCCTAAGTTTCTGCTGTGCATTATCCATGCACCTTTGTATCATTTTTTATTCTCTTGAATACCTCAGTTTCCTTACTGTACAATGAGTAAAATAATAGGGGAATCACTACAATGATATGATACTTATAAAGCACCCAGTCACGGTGACTGTTTGTAAAACTTATGCTATTGTATTGCCATTTATTCACAAGTTATCATTACATGAAAAGTATAGCATGGTAATGGAGGGAGGTGGACAGCTCTCCACTGAGGGAAATCAGGAGATTACAGAGATCATTTCCACTATGACAGGTATTTGTAAGTAACAGTTTGCAAATGTATGTGACCCAGGTTCCTCTTTAGCATTCAGTACTGTTCTCACTCTCTAGGTGAGCATGGTCTTCTGCCACATACAAAACAATAGTGAATGAAAAAACCAAAAATGACAGGACCATTAAGACACATATCCTGAACCATCGAGATAACTTAGTAGGCCAACTCCAGATGCTCAAAATTCAAAAGTAATCCATAAAAGTAATACTTCAGTAACCTAGTGTTCTTTATAATAAGCTGCCATGTCCTACACATACCCTAAAGGAGAAATTTCTGCTATTATTCTAGTTGAAGAGATGATGTGACAGAGCTGAGTTGTCTTGACTATAGTCATGCATCAAGTCAATAACAGACATGGATTCAAAGTAAACAGTTGCTTTCCCCATCAATAGTAACCCTTCAATTCTAGGGTCTTTACTCTTTACTGCCTGGACTTAAAATATAGGTACATTTAACTGTTTTTTGAAAGGAGCAAGTTTTATAGAGTTCTTTTCTAGTGATATTTAAAAATCACATTTTTTTCATTTATGGTTAAATATTAGTGAGCTCTCAATGTATCTATTCAAGGCTCACTTTGTCACTCTGGGCAGTATGCTATCCTCTAAAGCAATGAGAAGATTCAATATGAACCTCTACATATTATATTAGCAGTCTGTCTCAATCTGATCTCATTTCTCTTATTGGCCAGTAGGGATGGGGTTCTGAATTTTAGGTCTTTTCATATAACACCTTTTAGAAAACTACTTATTCTTATTCAAACAAACTATCAACATTTCCTTCAACAAATAATGAAAGGGTATCATGTAATTATAGATGAACCTAACAAGTCACTGTAGAACTTAGAATATATATACGTATGTATATATGTATATATATACATATATATACATATATATTTATATAGAACATATATACATGTATATATATGTATGTATATATATATATATGTGTGTGTGTGTGTGTGTGTGTGTGTGTGTGTGTAAATATATTCTAAGTATATATACATATATACACATCAGCATTTGGCACCTGATAATCACATCCAGGTGCCTAAGCAGACAGCAGACCTAGAAGGGCTTAGTAATATTTTTTTGCTTGACTTAAGGATTATTTTTTGTTTTAATTTGCCTTCTACTTTTTCATCATGCTGATAAACCTTGGGAGTTAGGTTAACCTTTCTCATCTAGTACATATAAAAAGTAGTCATTTTAATTCCCACAGTTAGGTGTCTTGTTCCCAGTTAAAAGGGCAGAGATGCAAAGCAGACTGGGACCCATGGAGCTTTTAAGATGAAATACAAAGATCTTGCTCTTAGTTTTGTGTGTGGCCTTCATTGGCAAATTAAACACACTAGTCACAGACAGATGTCAGGCTGAAGCAAAGCATCCTTGACTTCCTGGAGATAATAGAAGACTCCCAAAAACATATGTGAAGAACAGTGTTGCTCTGCTCCTATCGCATGTACTCCTGGCTACTGTTCCAAAGTCTTTAATTTCTCTCACATTCCCTGTGTCTCCTGTAACTTGAACTGTTTGCATTTTTCTGTTGACTCTCAAAGAATTCCTACCACAGAATCTGTACATGAAGTCTTTGAAAAAAGAAACTAAAGAAGGCCTCAGAAGATGGAAATATTTCCCATGCTCATGGATTGGC
Source organism: Montemys delectorum (assembly GCA_019843815.1). Lineage (NCBI taxonomy): Eukaryota > Metazoa > Chordata > Mammalia > Rodentia > Muridae > Montemys > Montemys delectorum. Next base: position 5,710 of record JADRCD010184865.1, read on the forward strand.
AGGACTAATGTAGTAAAAATGGCTGTCTTACCAAAAGCAATCTACGGATTCAATGCAATCCCCATCAAAATTTCAACTCAGTTCTTCACAGAGATAGAATGAGCAGTTCTCATGGTCATTTGGAACAACAGCAACAATAAAAAAACAGGATAGTGAAAACTGTTCTCAACAATAAGAGAACTTCTGGGGAATCACCATCCTTGACCTCAAGCTCTACTACAGAGCAACAGTGATAAAAACCACATGGTATTGGTACATAGACAGGCAGGTAGAGCAATAGAATAGAATTGAAGAACCAGAATTAAACAAACACACCTGTGGTCACCCAATCTTTGATGAAGAAGCCAAAGACTTCCAGTGGACAAAAGACAGCATATTCAACAAATGGTACTGGCTTACATGGTGGATGTAAAACAATGCAAATTGACCCATTTGTACATCCTTGTACAAAGCTCAAGTCCAAGTAGATCAAGGACCTCCACATAAAACCAGATACACTGAATCTAATAGAAAAGAAAATGGGAAAGAGCTTTAAACACACCAGCACAGGGGAAATTTTCCTGAACAGAACACCAACGGTGCTAGCTCTAAGATCAACTATAGACAAATAGGATTTCATAAAATTGAAATGCTTTTGTAAAGGGAAAGGACACTGTCATCATGACAAAACAGTGACCTACAGATTGGGAAAGGATCTTTACCAATCCTACATATGACAGAAGGCTAATATCCAATATATACAAAGAATTCAAGAAGTTAGACTGCAGAGAACCATATAACTCTATTTAAAAATGGGATACAGAGCTAAACATAATTCTCAGCTGAGGAGTCTTAAATAGCTGAGAAGCACCTAAAGAAATGTTCAACATCCTTAGTCATCAGGGAAATATAAATCAAAACAACCCTGAGATTCCACCTCATACCAGTCAGAGTGGCTAAGATAAAAAACTCAGGTGACAGAAAATACTGGTGATGATGTGGAGAAAAGGAAAAGTGCTTCCATTGCTGGTGGAATTGGAAGCTTGTACATCCACTCTAGAAATTAGTCTGGCAGTTCCTCAGAAGATTTGATGTAATATTACCTAAAGTCCCAGATATACCACTCCTGGGTGTATACCAAAAAGATGTTCCAACATATAACAATGACACATGCTTCAATATGTTCATAGTAGCCTTACTTATAATAGCCAGAAGCTGGAAACAACCCAGATGTTCCTCAACAGAGGAATGGATACTGAAAATGTGGTACATTTGCACAATGGAATACTACTCAGCTATTAAAAACAATGAATTCATGAAATTCTTAGGCAGATGGATGGAACTAGAACATATTCTGAGTGAGGTAAGTCAGTCACAAAAGAGCACACATGGTATATACTCACTGATAAAGACTGAGCATTGGAACCACAATGGAGGACTTAAGAGAAGGACTGAAAGAGCTGACAAGTTTTGCATCCCCATAGGAAGAACAACAATATCAACCAAGCAGACCCTGCAGAGCTCCCAGGGACTAAACCACCGATCAAAGAATGGACCCATGGCTCCAGCTGCACATGTAACAGAAGATGGCCTTATCTGGCATCAGTGGGAGGGAAGATCCTTGGTCTTGTGAATGCTTGATGTCCCAGTGTAGGGGAATGCTAGGGCAGTGAGTTGGGAGTGGGTAGGTGTGAGGAGGAGCACCTTCGTAGAAGTAGGGGGAGAGAGAAAGGGATAGTATGTTTGTGCAGGGGAATAACATTTGAAATGTAATTAAATAAAATAACCAGTTTTTTTTTTTTAAAAAAGGAAAAATAAGAAAAGACATAAAAAGTTTCTTTCATTCAAAAGCATTGCATTTCATTTCTTCATGAGGTATTTATCCCAGTAAATAGAACCCCTATTTAACAACCTTCTTAACTAATCATGCTATAAATTGGTGACTACTTTAACATTGACAGCTATTGAATCAATCAACAGGATCCAGACTTCAATGCATTGACTCTTGTTCCTATAAGGTTGGTACCCATTTTCTCTTCTGCCAAGACTGTTGCAGCAATGATCCTCGTCACAGAGTCCTTCCAGTCTGTTCCTCCTTCTGTCTAATTTCAAGAGAGCAGATAATTGCCTATTAAAGCATAAACCATATCAACTATTTACTCTCTTCAGAACAGTAATTATTCTTCATGTCAGTCACTCTAAATCCAGCATCCCAACAGTAACCCAAAAGAACCAGTGTGATCTAGGTTCATTTTACCACTCTCTTATTTTGTCTTGTTCCTTACATTTTCAGTCATTCCTAACTCTCTCTGGCACAAAGCAGTTACAATTACTTCTCATGCCTTTAAGCCCCCTCTGTATGGAATTTGTTCTTCCTGTTTTCATAAAGAATATTTTTTAACACTCTTCTGGTGAAATCCACATTTACATATTTTTTTCCTCTATGGTGTTGGTAATAATCAAACATTCATTTTATTTTTTTATAATCTACCAGTTTTCTTTCATATAAGTGATAAATTTTTGTATGAATACAATTCAGAGAATATTTATCTTTTGTTTGTTGTTTGCTGCAAAGTCCTGAGAAAAGCATCATATGTGTGTGTATAGACATATAGTAGTATATATAAAGTCTCAAAAGACATTTTAGCTTGGATAAGTGAAGAAAATCACCTTCTTACATTGCTGAAAGGTTTAATGAGCATCTCAAAAAATAATTGAGTTTTTTATCCTCTTGAAGGACGATAGTTTCTGGAAGGTCTGAAAGCACATGTCTCCTGGGTTACAGACAGCTGGATGAAATCTTTCAAAGAAATGTCACTATTACTATTAGGTCCTGGTTATAATTTCATAAACTCCCTATGGGTATAGTTAATCTGAGGCCCCTTTGAAGAAAATGTCAGTTACTTCTTGGCTTTAACTTTCCCTAGCACCATGATTAATTCTCACTTCATTTTCCTTAGCCTTAACTTCAGAGCCACACTCGCTATCTTCAAACCAATTACTAAAGCCAACATGATACCCTGGCAGAATTGTCTAATTTCAGTTGTCTTGCACCCTTTGAAATTAAATCCCCTCTGCCCTTCTCAGTTTACCTGAGTAGTTTGTGTGTGATGATTTATTGCTTTTGTTGTTCTATTTCAGGATGAACATTTTAGTATATTCTAATGAGAAGTGAAATAAATTTGCTAATGACATGAATAATTATAAGTGTAAACAGCAGCTGATTGTGTGACTCCTGGGAGGATGCCTCAGTAAAGAAACAAACGCTGTAGAAGCCAACAAAGGGAGAAAATGACAACCAATATCAAAGTTGTCTTTCTCTCCTGACAATTTATACTGAATGCTGACTTCTAATGTGGAAGGAGGGAAATGAATTAAGATTCCATTTCACAGAACTGCTAGACTGATGGTGAAGATGTAGGCAAAAGTGTTGGATTCTGAGTAAACATAGAAAACTCCATGATTATACACTCATTGTGTAATACATACCAGTATTCTTTGAAATAGGCATTTGCAAAGTAACAGATGAGAAGCATGGCTTTTATTTCAAGTCTTTGAGAGATGATAAGGCTAAAGATAATTACTGCAGAGATTTGGTCAGGACTGAGCATGGAGGTACAGGCACAAATGGCTATGAAGCTTAATTGATGAAGATAACATGATACTTCTAGTCTCAGGTCAAATTCTCAACAGTAGAATTTATAAGAGGGAACTTACAGAACCCACCTCCAGCAGAAAGACAGGACATCAAGTGAGGAATGGGGTTGGCATCTGACAATCACATCTCTGACTCATAATAGTTCCTGTCTGAAAGAATTACAGGGATGGAAACAGAGAGGAGCCTGAGGAAAATAGTGTCCAGTGACAGGCCCAAAATGGGATCCAGCTCAAGGGGAGGTCCCAAGGCCTGACACTATTATTAAGGTTATGGAACACTCAGCAAAAAGGAGCTATCATGACTGCCCATGAAAGACTCAACAAGCAGCTGAAAGAGTCAGAGGCAGATGTTTGCACCCAACCAATGGACAGAAGCAGCTGACCCCTGTTGTTGAATTAGGGAAGGCTGAAAGAAGCTGAGGAGAAGGGCAACCATATAAGAGGACCAGCAGTCTCAATTAATCTGGACCCCCAATATCTCTCAAACACTGGACCACCAAACAGGCAGCATACACCAGCTGTATTACAGAGCAATTGTGAAAAAAACTGGATGGTATTGGTACAGTAACAGGCAAGTAGATTAATGGAACAGAATTGAAGACCCAGAAATGAACCCACACACCTATGGTCCCTTGATTTTTGACAAAGGAGCTAAAACCATTCAGTGGGGAAAAAAGACAGCATTTTCAACAAATGGTGCTGGCTTAACAGGAGGCTAGCATATAGAAAACTGCAAATCGATCCATTCCTACCTCCTTGTACAAAGAAAGCTCAAGTCGAAGTGGATCAAGGACCTCCACATAAAACCAGATAGACTGAAACTAATAGAAAAGAAAGTGAAAGTGGGGATGAGCCTCGAGCACATGTGCCCAGGGGAAAATTTCCTGAACAGAACACCAATAGCTTATGCTTTAAATCAGGAATTGACAAATGGGACCTCATAATATTACAAAGCTTCTGTAAGGCAAAAGACACTTTAAATAGGACAAAATGGCAATCAACAGATTAGGAAATGGTCTTTACGAATTCTGTATCTGATAGAGGGCTAATAGCCAATATATACAAAGAACTCAAGAAGTTAGACACCAGGAAACCAAATAACCCCATTAAAAATGGGGTACAGAGCTAAACAAAGAATTCTCAATGGACAAATACAGAATGGCTGAGAAGCACCTAAAGAAATATTCAGCATCCTTAGTCATCAGGGAAATGCAAATCAAAACAATCCTGAGATTCCACCTCATACCAGTCAGAATGGCTAGCATAAAAACTCAGGTGACAGCAGATGCTGGAGAGGTTGTGGAGAAAGAAGAATACTCCTTCCACTTGCTGGTGGGATTGCAAGCTGGTACAACTACTCTGGAAATTAATCTGGCAGTTCCTCCAGAAATTGGGCATAGTACTATCAGAGGAGCCAGCTATACCTCTCCTAAGCATATACCCAGAATATGCTCCAACATGTATTAAGGACACATGCTTCACTATGTACACAGCAGCCTTATTTATAGTAGCCAGAAACTTGAAACAACCCAGATGCCCTCAACAAAGCAATGGATACAGAAAATGTTGTACATCCACACAATGGAGTACTACTCAGCTATTAAAAACAATGAATTTATGAAATTCTTAGGGAAATGAATGGATCTGGAGAGTATCATCCTGAGTGAGGTAACCCAATCACAGAAGAACACACATGGCATGCACTCTCTTATAAGTGGATATTAGACCAGAAGCTTGGAATACACATAGTACAATCCACAAACCACAAGACACTCAAGAAAAAGGAAGACCAACATGTTGATACTTTGTTCCTTCTTAAATTGGGGAACAAAATAAAAATGGAAGGAGTTGCAGATACTAACTATGGAGCAGAGACTGAAGGAAGGACAATCCAGAGACTGTTCCACCTGGGTATCCTTCCCTTACTCAATCATCAAATCCAGACACGATTATGGATATCAGCAAGTGCTGGCTGACAGAAGCCTGATACAGCTGTCTCCTGAGAGGCTCTGACAGTGCCCAACTAATACAGAACTAAAGGCTCATAACCATTCATTGGATCGAGTACAGGGTCCCCAATCAAGAAGCTAGAGAAAGGACCCAAGGAGATGAAAGGTTTGAAGCCCCTTAAGATGAACAACTATATGAACTAACTAGTACCCTCAGAGCTCCTAGGGACTAATCCACCAACCAAAGAGTACACGTGGTGGGACTAATGGCTCCAGCAGCATATGTATCAGAGGATGGCCAAGTCAGTCATCAATGGAAGGAGAGGCCCTTGGTCCTGTGAAGGTTCTATGCCTCAGTGCAGGGGAATGCCAGGGTCAAGAAGTGGGAGAGTGTGGGTTGGTGAGGAAGGGGATGAGAAGGGATCAGGGTTTTTTTTTGTTTTTGTTTTATTTTATTTTTTTATATTTTTTGAAGGGGAAACTGGGAAAGGAGATATCATATGACATGCAAATAAAGAAAATATCTAATAAAAATAATTTAATTAATTAAAAAATTAAAAGTCTTTATTTTTAGGGTATGGATAGATGTTTGTTTCTGAAAAATATGGAATAACTCAAGATGTGGTTGTATAAATAGGACACAATAAGAGCTCTGAAAAGCTAAGGTTCTATTAGGAGTTTTCAGGAGAAATGTGAAAGAGCTACATTTTCTCTTTATGCTATAATCTCTCTTTTCTCTTTGGCCGACTGTTTTCCAGAAAACATTTTTAAATAATCATGCCTTTGTAAATAATTTTATAATGAAATCCAAAGTCAGATAGTAATTGTATTATTATTTTCTCCACTCTTGGTTGACTAAATTGAGGCCAAGAGAGAGGAAACTATCCTGCTCAAAAATCACACAGCCATTGAGCCAAGATAAGAGAGAGAGGGAGAAAGAGAGAGAGAGAGAGAGAGAGAGAGAGAGAGAGAGAGAGAGAGAGAGAGAGAGAACATTGTTAAGCCATTACAGAAGTACACAAGTAGAGATTTGTTTAATATGCTATGGCCTAGCATCAATTAATTTGAATCACTACCAATGTAATAAGGATTACTGAGTTAAATAAAATAATTAGGACTGTTAAATATATTGCCAAATACTTTGGCTGTTTTACTTAAATATTTCTCAATTGTTTTGTTGTAATAAGTGAATAGAAACCAAAGAGGATTAAGCAGAAATAGATCATGCATTATGTTTTTTCAAGGCTGTGAGTTCTTGCAAAAGAATGGAGAACCTAATACAGGAAGAGAAAGAAAATCTCATTTTGATTGTAGACACTTTCCCTTATGTTACATGAGAAAAAGAGAGATTGCTTTAGAGAGGGAGTGCAGGATTGATTGTGAACCTTAAGGAGGCATTGTCACTGGTGCCGCTGAGGTCTCCTGTTTGTTTAATTTTGCAGTTATTCTCACACAGTGTGTGTGATGAAGTCAGTTATAAAAATGCTGTAAGCACTCTTACTTAGATTAATTAAAAAAAAAAAACAAAAAAGTGTAATGCACTCTATCATCTCACTTACCTTAGAGAGATTGAAATGGGACATCATTCTGCAAAGAACAACGACACTCCTCAGTTTTTTCTACTCTTAAAAAGAGCAAGTGGCCATTGCTCTAATAGTTCTGTCCACTTTTTTTCCTGGCCAGTTATTAAGTCTAAGAGTAAATATTCGTTCCATAATGATCTTATGGCTATTCTCTGTTACAGGTACTTGGGAGAAGAGCCTAGTTGACAATACATTGATTTATTAGGACTAGAAAGCATCATCAGGATCATTTTATTATGATTTACCTAACTGTGCACATATGAACATATTTTATTTTCACATCTAAGCCATAAAGTTCTCTTAAGTAGAGAAAACAGAGGGTAGAGTGTTTGTTATGTGTTACTAAAATTCATTCCTTATTTTCTAATGTGAAATTAGAGAAATCTACACAAGTATCATTGAATTAAAATATTGGAAAATATTTCCTTTTTGGTTGGCTTAAAACCACTAGAAATCTGTACTGTTTTAACTACTAGATGCCATATTAGTTCAACCAAATGTAGACACCATACATTTCATTTTTTCTCATCCTCCAGACTGAAACTTTATTAGCAGCTTGATCAAAAACTTTCAAAAGGTGTGTTGTACTTCATTTAACCATCCATCTCCTTGGAATGAAATTTAGGTAGACTGAGCTCAGTCTTCAGAAGCAATTTTGAAGCAAGAATTTAAGAAAGTGTTGTATCAATAGAATAAAGTAAATTTTAAAAGAGAAAGAATCCAACCCTTAGTTTAAAATTCAGGAAAGCTTCACTGTTGATATATGCATAGCAATGCTGCAGTATGTGTGCTTAATGTTTGCACCAACTGGAGGCAAAGAATGAGGCTTTCATAGGCCGAGATCTGCAAAGTCAGGTGTTAGCTAATGATCCTTCCAGCTGTTGGTTTCTGTAGTGAAACAGATTTAGGAAGCCCAGAGCATTCCCCAGGAAAAAAAATGTTGTTGAAAAAAGCAGAAGACCACTAAAATTAGGTCAAAGTAAATGAAAGCAGTCTGCAAATCTAGATGGGAAGTTGTACCAAACCATAAAGAAAAGAGTTGCATTATATAGAAAACAATGTCACATGTGGCAAGAAAAAAAAAGAGCAATACAGAGCTAAGCAGTTCTGAGGAGAATGAGTTTATTTATATAAGGGAGATAAAGAGGCACTCTAGATGTAAAAGATAATTGGAAACATTCAACAGAGCGAAGAGTTGGAAGAGATGAATAATTACAGTCACAGATCTGAGGAACATTCTTTTCTAGAGGAAATAGTATAAATAGCATATGTGGAGAGAACATGCCTGCTATGTGTGAATAATACAGTCTGAGATAGCCAGAAATAAAGGATAAGGCAAGTAATATGTCAAAGAATTAGTGGAAAGACTACAGCTTAGCAGTGATCATTAATAAGGTCTTTGGTTGGAGGTGGTAAGAAACCATTGCAGGATCTTGAGCAAAAGTGCAACATGATCTGACTTACATTATTTGAAAGAATCCAGTGTGCTGAGATTAGATTGCAGAGTGGCTAAGACAAGGAGAATCATTTGCAAGCTATTGCTGTAAGTCAGACAAACACAAGCTAGGAAATGAATGGTGGTTATCATATTGAAGATGAGTGAGAGTCACAAGGTTACAGAAACCAACAGAAGGAACTACTTAAAATCAGAGCAGATATTAATGAAATGTAACAAGGTAACAAGATAAACAATAGGAATATCAAATAGCCCTAAACTTGATTTCGGATGGCAATTTGATTAATAAATCTGTAATATTTATCAAGAAAAAAGAAAATAACTGAAGTTACCAATATCAGTGTTAAGACAGAATAAGTTATAGGTCAAAGATTTAACAGTTTTATTAACGCTTTTTTGTCAATTAATTGAATTTATATTTTAGAAACTTTTTTAAAGATAAATCTATAGCCATGTAGTTTCATAGACATAGTCTATAAACATGAAAACAAAGTGTATTATTAAGTTTACATAAATATTTCAAAAAACTCAAAGGGCAGAGAATATATCCCAATTCATACATAAAATATTTTAATACTTAAAATAGCACAGAAAATACAAGATCACCAAAATCAATATCCCTCAAGGGCATGTATATACTTAGCAAGTCAAACCCTACTACATGAACACATGCTTACAACAAGTTAAGGCATCCTCTGGAGTGTGTGTTGTACAGTTAGGAGAATTCTCACCCAACATCCAGGAAGCACTGAATTGGACAGCTAAAATCAACCAAATTGGCATGGAGATAAATGCCTATTGACTAAGAATTGGAGGCAGTTTAGAAGTTCAGAATTCCCTCAACTACCTAGTGAATTCCAGGCCAGCCTAACATACATTAGACCCTCTCCCCAAAGCCAAATAAAGCAAAATCACATGAAGCATAAGCAGGCCAGCTTCTCTATACAGTCACATGGCCCTTGCATCCACTAAAGTATTTCTTTCCACTTCTTTGCATATATTGAACTTAAATAGCAGAACAAATTCTGTGAACTTGGATGAATGGGAAACTATCACTGAAACATTAATGTATTCTGGTACCATAACATGAAGGAAATCTAGTAACACCTCCTCACCACATTACTGACTTTTACCTCCAGTTCTTACTTGGTGAAGCTTCATTCCCAAATATTTGGAAGCAAAGTCAAGATTCATAAGTAACTGTATACAAGCATGTGTCTACTCTCAGTTTAGTCGTTTTCCTCATTGTATGAGTTACATATGATTTATAGGCTCCAAGGATCATACCATTTATGAGATCTTTAGATGTTGGTGATATCAGTTTTATTTTTGTCCATTTTGTCTCATGGAAAATGGATATGCATATTATCCTACAAAACCAAAAGAAAGGCCATATCAGTGTGTAGACAACTATAATACCTAAAGCCTGATAGAAGGATTTAGACTAGTTTCTAGAACCAAATATTTTTCTGAAGTGGTAGAACCAATCTGATGTTCAGTACCAGGGCTCCCTGTATTCATAACCACTCAAGCTTGCGTGTGGGTTTCTTACTCTTTGCCACTGTCTTGTCAACACAATGATTCTACCTTTTCCAAAAACTGATGTTTTAGACAAGAAACATTTATCTAGAAGGAATAATAAAAGAGAATGTCTCACAAATAAATCTCTACGTATAGTTAAACCTATTATCAACCTAATTTCTGCTTGAAGCCATAATTCAAGTTGTTAACATTGCTAATAGTTCTGACTTTATGTTCATGTTCACTAACTATAAATTGCCCTTCATCTATTTACCATAAATTTAGAATGCTCATTTCTTAAAAACTTTATTTCAAATCCCTCTTAAGTCCTTAATCCCTTCTTACCCTTTTTCATACACTAATGCAAAACAGAAGCAAGGGACAAATATTACAACTTTCACTTCTCTCCATATCTCTTCACTCTCATCTTCCTTCAATTACAGTAATCTTCCACAAAGGTCAGTCTCTTTAGATTTCTTCTGGAGTCTATACACCCACATAAGATTTTCTTTATTCAAAGACTATATTCAACTTGAGGCAATATTAATTTCTTTCTAAATGTTCATTCCCTTCAGTATACAAAGCTGTTCTTAGAATTTCCATGCTAGAATGAACCCTTCAGGTTTTTGCTTCCCTTGCTCTATAGCCCTGTTGCCTTTCTCAATAGAATTTCATTTTTTCAATGAATTTTTTTATTCAGCATCCAAATTAACTGTTCTGTTTTCAGTGTTTTTACACCTTCCTGTGTTTGTTGATTCTGTCGGCAGCTATTGTCAATTTCTTTCCACCACATTCTTTGGTTCCCTGTAGTCCCTTTCCATCTTCATATCTCATTTATTCTAGTACTCATCCCATCTCATGACCCATACCATGCTATCACATAAATACTAAATGCCAGTACCCATTCTGTTAAGGTTTAGAAATCAATTGTTAGATACTCATTTTACATAGGGCATAAGCAACTTACATTTCACATTTTACCAAATTTCTGTCATTTTGTGATCTTTCAGTACAAGTCAGATAGAGTTTAACATTCATTTCTTGAAACATCTTCATATTTTATGATACAAGTCTTGTGGTGTTTTCCTCTTTAAACAAATGTTTTCAGCCTGTTTCACCTCCATGGCCTACTTTCCAATGTGAGAACAAGCCAGGCCTCTCACCTTTCCCTTTGTGATATTCCACCTCTATACTTAGCTTTCTCTGAGGCAATTTTGAGTATAGACAGGCAAAATGAATTTGGAGAGTCTTTCCTATTGCTGTTATTTTCATCAAATTATTTTGTCATAATACTTCATTAAATAAATTTCATCATGTAACATTTCATTCTTTCTTCTAGGATATTTGTACATCATAAAATATACATGATTGCAAAGTATAATTATAAAATAGAAGACAATGTAGTGAGTCACTTTTACTTCAGATAATAGGATAACATAGTATAGCTACAATAGTGATAGTAATATGTTTGATAGCAAAAAAAATACAGATTTTCTTTAATAGGAAGGAAGGAAGAAAGAAAGAAAGAAAGAAAGAAAGAAAGAAAGAAAGAAAGAGAGAAAGAAAGAAAGAGACAAGTAAGCATGTGGAATAGTTTATGAGCCTCTACTTGGACCATGCATGCATCTTTCTCCCCTCATAATACACTCAGCAATGTTAGAATATTTATTACCTACATACATGCCCTACCCTGAACAAGGCAAATAGCAACTCATTAGCAACATTGGACCTCATCAAACTGTATATATCCACAGCCCATTCCAAATGATCGAGTAAGTTTATCTTCCCCTAAATGACCACAGAATTTAGACAAGTCCAGATGCAAGAACCAGAAGGAACAATTCAGCCTAGACTGGTTTGGGTTGTATGCAAAGTAAGGTAAAATAGTATCTCCAAGTGAGCTTTTAGAGAAAATTATCATCTTAAGCCTACACATAATTGGACATAGTCTTGATTAAGTATAGATACATCATGAGAAGGATATGTGTAGTAGAAAAATCGTTATAAAATTTAATATTTCAACTGAAATAGAGAACTAATCAAACCAAATAGTTTTTCAACTGGTAGTAATCTTCCTAAAGTTGTGACTCTTTAATATAGTTCCTCATGTTGTATTAACAATCAACTACAAATTATTTTTATCATATAACTGTAATTTTGCTACTGTTATGATTGATATATATATATATATATATATATATATATATATATCACATTCAAGATACCTAATATGTGACCCCTATGATAGAATTGTACTGTTTGACTCCATGAGAAGGAACCCCTACAACAATATGGAGACCTTGAATCTTCTACTCAACTGGCCCACTGTCAATCTTGACAGGGTATATCTGAATGTGTTCTATTGCTTTGTTTTGTCTATGTGGTCTCCCTCTCCTGACATAGGCATATATGTATCCCTACAATGTTTTTTAACAAACAGGACCTGCCCTACTTTTAGCTCAAGGATTACAGTTTGGTGACCCCTATTTTAACAAAAGGTGGATATTCCTCAGCTCCAGATCTAGCTAAGCTATTTTTAAAAGGGAATGATCCTGAGGCTGGAGTGCTTAAATTGTTTAAAGCAAGCTAATTTTATATAAAGGAGAGTTCAGATGAAAGCCAAAGACACAAAATTTGTCTTTGCAGGCACAGATTATGTATGCCACAGAGGAAAAGGACAAAGGCATAAATAACTGAACAAACACACATAGGAAATGGTTGGAGGCACAGGCAGGAGGAAACATGCTCATGCTCAGTAATAACTAGAAGGAGCACAACTTTGTCAACAAGGATCAAAGCACTATGCTTGCATTTCCTTGTATTAGGTTATATTAATATTTCTTCTCTCAAATAAGCTAATAGCAGATGGGCAGTAGCTCAAATATAAATCTTGCAGTTTCAAAGAAATGGAAAATTTTAATGTTTTAACTTGTCTTCCACATTAGTTCCACTTAGAAAGGTTTGTACCTAGTTAGAAAGGTTTGTACCTAGTTAGAAA
>JADRCD010184866.1:0-47695 GCA_019843815.1 Montemys delectorum
TTGTTGTTGGTTTTTGATTTTTGGTTTTTGGGGGGGTTTTTTGGAGGGGAAACTGGGAAAGGAGATACCGTACGACATGTAAATAAAGAAAATATCTAATAAAATTTTTTAAAAAACAAAAAAACAAAAATAAAGAAAGAAAGAAAGAAAATATCTAATAAAAACAAAAAACAAAACACATCAGCAACCTACAGACTGGGAAAAAATCTTCACTAACCTCACATATTATAGAGGGCTAATATCCAAAATATATAAAGAACTCAAGAAGTTAACCACCATAAATCCAAACAATCTAATCAAAAAATGGGATATAGAACTAAATGGAGAATCCACAGCAGAGGAATCTCAAATGGCTGAGAAACACCTAAAGAAATGTTCAAGGTCTTTAGTGATCAGAGAAATGCAAATCAAAAAGACCCTGAGATTCCATCTCATACCAATCAGAATAGCTAAGATCAAAACCTCAGGCCACAGCACATGTTGGCAAGGACTTGGGGAAAGAGGAACACTCCTCCATTGCTGGTGGGATTGCAAACTGGTACAACCACTCTGGAAATCAATCTGGAGGTTCCTCAGAAAATTGGAAATAAATCCATCTGAAAACCTAGCAATATCACTCTTAGGAATATACCCAAAAGATGTCCCACCAGGTCACAGGGGTATGTGGTCCACTATGTTCATAGCACCCTTGCTTGTGATAGCCAGAAGCAGGAAACAACCCATATGTCCCATGACAGAAGAATGGGTAGAGAAAATATGGTTCATTTACACAATGGAATACTACTCAGTTATTAAGAATGAGGACATCCTGAGTTTTGCAGGCAAATGGATGGAACTAGAAAGTATCATCCTGAGTGAAGTAGCTCAGACCCAAAAGGACATGCATGGTATGTACTCACTAATAAGTGGATATTAGCCAAAGAAAAAAATAAAATAAATGCCATTACAGCCCACAGAACTCAAAAAGGTCAACAAGCTGAAGGGCCCAAGTGAGGATGCCACACTTTAATTATTATGTGCTGAGGGGAATTTCCTTTCTGGTCCAGTCTATTGGAGATTCTGTACGATTCTTGTATCTTAATGGACATCTCCTTCCTTAGGTGATACAACTTCTCTACTATGATACTTTCAGTGCCTTTGACCTGGGGTTCTTCTCTTTCCACATTTCCCTTATCCTTAGATTTGGTCTTTTCCTAGTGTCCCAAGTTTCCTGAATTTTTGTGGGAATGGTTTTACATTTTCTTTGACCTATATATCCATTTCTTCTATCCTGAGATTCTCTTCCATATCTCATATTCTGCTGGTGAGGCTTGCCCCTGAGTTTTGAGCAAAAGTTCCTAAAGTTTTTGTTTCTACACTCCTTCAGTTTTTGGTTTGCTTTATTGATTAGATTTTCCCTTCCAAGTCTTATACTGTTTTATTTATTTCCTTCTACTATTTGTGCTTCCATAGATTTTTTTTGTTTTTTGTTTGTTTGTTTGTTTGTTTTTCGAGACAGGGTTTCTCTGTGTTGTCCTGGCTGTCCTGCAACTCACTCTGTAGACCAGGCTGGGCTCAAACTCAGAAATCCGCCTACCTCTGCCTCCCAAGTGCTGGGATTAAAGGTGTGTGCCACCACCGGCGGCCGCTTCCATAGATTTTTTTAAGGACTTTATTTCCTCTTTAATGAGCTTTATAATACTCAGAAAGGCTGTTTTAAGATCTTTTCTTGTTGCACAGGGCCTGCTGTGGTAGGATTGCTGGGCTCCCGTTGAAACATATTGTTCATGCTGGTATTAATTATGTTTTCACACTGGCATCTAGGCATCTGGGCTTGCAACGATGGCAATTCTAGATGTTGATATCTGGTTTTGTCTTTGTTGAATAGATGGTTTGTTCCTTATTTCTCATGCCCTTTCTGGTTCTCAGTAGAGTGTGGTTGCAGTGTGTTACCTAATAAGAAATTCTTCTGGGATTCTGATAGGTACAGTCACTGGGAATTCCAGATAAAATGTGCCTCTAGTTATTGGGAATCTGTCACTTAGGATTGAGCTTGGGACTTTTGGGTGGGTCAGGCTGAGGTTATCCACAAGTGAGAAGAAAGGAGGGTGTTCCACCAAGATCTGCTTAGCTTCCTGGGAATAAGAGCAGAGAGTGAGGAGAGATCACAACAGGTAGTCTGCTAAAGAGCTATTAATGAGACTGTGGCATTGGAGAAGGAGGAGAGAAGTAGCGAGTTAGGATCTAAAACTTGTCCCCCTTCTTGGCTGGCTTATTTAATTTTCTGGCATATATCACAGATGGTTTCCAGAGACTGACTTCTGGAGTTGGGAACTAGAATGAGGAGAAGGTTGGAAGAGAAGGTTTATGTGATCAGTTGGAGATGGAGAAAGAGAAGGAAGACCTCAGTAGGTGGCCTGCTATGCTACAGAGACAATGATGAGACTGGAGAGTTGGGCCTGGAGAAATGGAGGGAGAGGTGAAGATCTGCAGTAAGCCTACCTGCTTCACTGACTCAAGTGCCCTGTGGGCTCCCAGAGAAGGTCTGCTGGAGTTAGGGCTGTGAAAAAGGTATGAGGAGCACAGAGAGTGGGGAGGAAGCTGGAGAAGAAGGTCTACATGATCCATTGGAGATAGGACAGAGAGTAAGAGAAGGCTGCAGTAGGTGTTTCTGCTTCAAAGCTGGGAATGAGACTGGGGTTTTGATTTGGAGGAACAGAGGGAAAAATGAAGATACACAGTTATCCTATCAGCTTGCCTGGCTGGACTGATTACAATTTTTCAATTGTGTGTATGAGTGAGTGTGTGTGTGTGTGTGTGTGTGTGTGTATGTGCATGTAAGTTAGAGAATTTGCAGGAGTAAGACCTCTCCTTCCACCACATGGGGCCCAAGGATCAAATTCAGGTCATCTGGCATGGCAGCAGGGGCCTTTTCCCTCTGAGCCATTTTGTCAGTCTGATACTGAAATTTTTAAACAACTTTCACTGATGATTTATCATACTACTGTGAAAACAGAGAGACAACATATTTAAAAGTTAGTTAATGTCTTTGTTACTAGTAATGAGAAAAACAAGTACAGGGAAGAAAATCAGCTAGAATATAGAACTGAACCAAGAGCCTAAACAACAAACCTTAGTTTCCATTGTCTATGGAACTTGCACTAGGATAGATCCCATCCAGACTAATAAAACAAATGATTACAGATTTACAATGATTAAGAGCATTCCCTCTGCCTATAACTAGACTCAAACTACATATCAGTAACAGAAAAAAAATCTTCAAATACCTGCTAACATTAAACACTTAAGTATTCTTTCATTAGTCAGGGCAGAAATCTAACAATTGCATTGAATGAAAATAAAATACAACATACAAAGTTTAGGATGTGGCTAAGATAGGACTGAGAAAGAATTTGCAACATTAATGGTTACAGGAAAAGCCTCAAATCATTGTTCCTAACTAAATAAATAAGGATATTATAATGTGGAAGGCAACAGGAGTATACATACAAGAACAGAAATCCATGGAGCTAAAAACTAGAAAAGCATAAACCTTAAAAAAACAGAACTCACATCTTGCAAAAACATGTTTAACTGATAAACCACTCAAAAAGCCAATGACAATAAGTCGAAAGTCAAGATCAGAAGAAATGGGAGATATAGCAAAGGGTATATCAGGAGGGTAGAACAAACAACTTAACTGTCAAAGAACTTAGAAGAAATGGGTCAGAGGCTACAAAACTCAAAACTACTGTATCCCAGTCAAAAAAAAAAAAAGAAAGAAAGAAAAATCTTACCAACCTTGTACTTACTAACCATCTTCTCCAGGAGACAGGACAGAAAGAATAGCCTTCAGCTTAATTTATGAGACTAATATCACACTGATTCCAAAACTGATAACATATGAAAAGACAGACTAGTATCTTTAATGTTTTACAAGGCAATAATGCCAAATAAAGAACTAGTAAGCTAAGCCTAGCAATGAATAAATGTAATTATATAGCAAGCTTATTCTAGGTGCAAGGCTAGTTCCATATTTGGACAGTCAAACATTTCTATATTAATAATTAATAAGCTTAAGAAAACATGATTACATCAACTGTGAATAAAACATATGATAAAATCTCATCTCCACTCATAATGAAAATTTTCAGTATTTAGGAATAGAGCAATTTCTTAGTCTATTAAAGAGATTTTTCAAAGGACACACTATGCAGAATAGTCTACTGATAATCTCTGCCAAATCAGGGTAATCAGTCCTTCAAAATTCTGCAATACAAATGTCTGTCAAATAATCCTAGCCCAGAAGGCCGAAGACTGATGCTCCAACTTCCTGACATATAGGAGCTATATAGGTAGGGAGCTGTCTCTACAACTTGTCTCAGTTCTGGAAGCTGTGTTGGGCTTCCTATATTTTTTAAAAATATTGGTCATTCTCGGATTTCTGATGGAATTGAAGACTAGTTATATTCTCATAGCCAACCCAGGCTATTTAACTTTGAGAGAATATATTTAAAAGGATAGTTTTCACATAGTATACAAACTAAAACAAGGGCATAACCTATGGATCTATAAGCCTTTTTTAAGTTAGGATATATAACAGAGTGTTCTATTTAATTGTCAAAGATGATGGACTGAATGTTAGGTATATCTTATACTTTATAATTTACAAAATGGTAATAGTTGTATTCAATGTATATTTGAGAGGAAAGAGTCTTTTAACTGGACAAAAAGGGAAGTGTTGTGGATAGCCCTGGTCCTGTTTGTATTTTGATGCTAATTTGGCTTCCCCAAGACAGTAGTACTCAGGACTTCATGTGACCCTTCTAATGAATAAAGAAACCAATCACTGAGTGAGTAGGCGGGACTTCTAAATCAGACAGAGGGACTGTAGAAGAGGAGAGGAGAGTGGGCTGCAGGTTGGGAGATGGAGGTGAAAATGTAGATAGGGGAGATCCTGTCTCAAGTGGCAGATCTGTTTCGATCTGCTACTGAAGGATTTAACTTAGAATGGCTTATAAATTAGAATGTTAGTTGTTGTGCCCAGAGACTGAGTTACCATTGATTCTGGAAAAAAAAAAAAAAAAAAAAAAGATTTTTCAAAGAGACATCAGATTAACATCTCAATGTAGAATACTAAAGACCCTCCCTCTGATACCAAAAACAAAGCCAAAGTATTCATTCTTACCAAAAAAAAAAAAAAATGCTAAAAGTTTTATTTCCTACCATAAAAATTAACTAAAACAGCATGTTAAATAGGAAAGAGAAACAAAAGTGTATTTGTACATGTCAAGGTTGCTAAACAAAACTCAATAAAGGATTCCTAACTCAGCTCTATTGCTGTAAAACAAACAATGCAAAAAGAACATTAAAAATAAACATGATTTATACCTTCATTTTTCACCTTCCTCTACATATAAAATTGTTTTAAAATAAAAGGTTTTTAGTTTAATAAATAATACAAGTCAAAGAGAAACTAAAATATATACCATGTGAAGAAAAAGTATCCAGAGCCCCTTAGAATATTATTTTAAAGAACATCTTTTAAGGTCAGTTGACAAATTTTTCATTAATAATGAAACAAGCAAATTAATTCATCACATGCTTGTCTGATTTTATAATCATCAACTTGTCATTAACAATTCCCCCTTTTATATATTATAAAATTTTAGATTATTATACTTGGCTTGCCTATTTTATGAGACTTTTCATTTCTTTAGTATTCTATAATCTTAGCTATAAGAAAACTTTAATTACATTAAACTGCTTTGGAAAAGTAATGAAAATTAGAAACTAAATTAGAAACAAACTATTGCAGGAAACTGAACTCATTGCACTATTTTTTTTTGTATCAGAATGAACACCTTGTTCTTCGTATCACAGGAAGGATCTTTACTGAGATGTTAGACTGATATCCTTTGAAAATTCTCTGTAAGAGTTTGAGGAGTTACACTATTCCTAAAGACTGACAATTTTCATTATGAATGGATGTGACATTTTCATCATACATTTTTATTCATAGTTGATGTTTTACTTGAGCTTATTATTAATATACTTTTATTTTAATATTAATGATTTCATCTTTAAAACATTTTACATGAAAAATATTGGTAATAATTTCCATACAGTATATTATGAAATTATAAAAGATTAAGTTCTAATAAGCCTTAAAGGGGTAAGTTTTATTAATTCTTTGAAAATTTCCTACGTTCTGTTTTGATCATACTGAACCATTCAGCATTTCTCCCATGTCCACTCCCTCAATTTCATACCTACTCAACTTTGCCTCTTCATTTATTTTTTCAGAAACATCAAATTCCATGAATGTTGCCTGTATATTCATAGGTGTGTGATCATCACTGGAGGGTGTGAGACCAGCCAATATCATACCTGTAAAGAAAGCTAACTCTCCCTCACCTACATAGCTTTCAACTTCCAACAGCTTGTCAGCTACAGGTGAGCTACACTTTGTGCTCACCTTCCCCTCTGTGCCAGAATTTTGTGTGGCTTAAGAGTGCATAGGTCTTGCACACAGTCTCACAATCTCTGTAAATTCATATGTACATTTGACCTACTGAGTGTGGAGAATGATGTTTCCTTTGTGTCATCCACTGCTTCTGGCTCTTACCATTTTCCTTCCTCCTCTTCTAAAAAAGAGTAAACTTTAAATAAAGTTTTGATCATTTTTTTGTAATAGCATTTTTTAACTGAAAAAAATGTTTACCTTTCAAATAAATCATTTTAATGATGTATCTGTTATCCTGAAAAGTCATTGGGAAATTCTAGATGCTAGCAAAGTGAAGTGTCTGGATTAGAAAATCAATTGATTTTCTGTAGCTACACAACTGTGGCAGTATAAAAGAAGAGAAATATAATCTCATAGTTCCTAAAGCCACAAGTCTGAAATCAGTGTCACTGGACTAAAATCAAAGTGTCCTTCCTCCAGCAGCCCTGTGGAAGAGTCCAGTCTAATTTTCAGTATCTGTGACATCCCTTCTGCCTTCATAATCCTATTGTCACCTCCATTCTCTGTATACAGAACTTCCCTCTGCCTATCTCGTATAAAGATAGTGTGTGTAAATTTGGGACCTGCCCAGATTATTCTCAGTAATCTCACCATAGTAAGAACCTTAGTCCAGTCCTACCTACAAAGATGTTTCCCTCCATACATGGAGCTCACAGGCCCCAAGGATCCAGAACTGCTATTTTTGAGTGGAAATTTTTAATCTACTAAGAAGCCATTAAATATGGTATGCTTTGAGTTTGTCTCTATTTAATATGACATTCAACACAGAGCTGCAAGTGGATGGGTGCTGTTTTGAATGTGTTTTAGAGAAATTGAGGGGTTTTTGGCTGCTGTTCCTATAGGCCATTTTCAGGTGGCCTTTCAGCAAGAAATATGGACTTAATCAATAATCCTTAGAAATTAAATACCTACAGCTGCTAAATACAAGTAAGCCCTACTCCTAGGGTTAACAAATCCATTTGCCTATCAAAATCCATTTGCTGGTAAAGACAAAAAAAGATTACCACTAGCTTCAAAAAGGTATTCAACTTCGTTGCTAATTAAAGATATCGAAATACAGATGGTAAGGTCTTATTTTTTTTTCTTTTTAATATTGAGTAAAACAACAAATGTCCATTTAGCCTTAACAAACGCAAACATGTCTTACTAGATTTAAATCTTTTGTTTAAAGACCAAGATGTAGCACAAGGGCAGGAGTGGTACATCACCAGAGAGCAGCGACATGGCATGCAGAAGGCTTTGGCTTCCATCTTGAATCACAAATGAAAAAAACAATCCCTGTGGGAGGTTATCACCTGAAACCCTCCCTATTTTCTTTTCTCCCTCCTTTCTCCAGGGTCAGGTATGACACTATTCCATTCCCTCACATGTCCTAAAGCCCCTGCAGTCTATATGTTTATCATTTCTGTCCTGACAGTCACGGGCATATTTCAGGACTCAGCACTGTTTCCATGCTTTGAAAGTCATTCATGCAGATTATTAGTTTATGGTTTTTCCATATGGCTATAGATAGAACAGTTCATCTAAATGCTAAATACAAGTCCTTACATAACTATGCCTATGTCTGCTTACTTAATTTTTTTACTGGAAATGTTGCCAGTGTCTTAATGCCTTATAAGTATAATTTTTTTTACTATTT
Source organism: Montemys delectorum (assembly GCA_019843815.1). Lineage (NCBI taxonomy): Eukaryota > Metazoa > Chordata > Mammalia > Rodentia > Muridae > Montemys > Montemys delectorum. The sequence goes on from JADRCD010184866.1 coordinate 8,145, forward strand.
AAAATAATTTGGTGGAGACAACACTTTTCATGCCTTAAAATGATAACAAATTTGAAGTGTAAATACTCTGTGCAGTGAGACTTACTAGTAGGAACACAATTTGATACAGTCTTCCTGGAAAACAATTGGACAATATATATTAAATATTATTATATACTTTTGATATAATATGTAGTTAGGAACCCTGGGATATTGTTTGATATACTGTTTCATTTGTTTGCAAATTGTTTTCAAATGTGGTCTTCAACAAGCATCAGCATCATAAACATCTCAGCTCCATCTTGGAGTCCCTCAGTCAAAAACTTTGAGAATGGGAAGACACTGTATTCTACCACCATGCCTACCAGGCAATTCTAATGCAGATTAAAGTATTTTTTTAAAAAAAAAAAAACTACCACAATATTTTTGGGGAAAAAGTCAGAAAGATTTATGAATGCTCTAAATCATTAATATTGAATCTTCCATATTGACCAGGGTAGAACTCATGATCAGTGTCCCACAGAGGGAAATATTGATATAAACATGAAGCAATACAGAATAAAAATTGTTCTCTCTGCCTCTATCTCTGTCTCTGTCTTTCTCTCTGTATATCAGTCTATCTTTTTCTCTGTCTCTCCCTGTCTCTCTCGCTGTCTCTGTATGTCTCTCTGTCTCTGTGTGTGTATGTGTGTGTGTGTGTGTGTTCTCTCTCTCTCTCTCTCTCTCTCTCTCTCTCTCTCTCTCTCTCTCTCTCTCTCTGTGTGTGTGTGTGTGTGTGTGTGTGTGTGTGTGTGTGTGTGTGTGCCTCCACTCATATGCATGGAGGAGTGAATACAAGTCTCAAGCATGCTAAGCAACTTCCCTATCAGTATATTGTAATCTGATACTCTAGTAGTATCCCAACAGATGGAGCACAACAGTAGAGTATAGCATGAGGCTGGGGCAGAGGCCAGCAGCTCCCAAGGTCTCTATAAATCAGGAAGTCAAAACGTGCTGTCTTGTACATTAGTCTTTAATACTGACCTATATTTTCTACTTATGACCTTTTGATGCTCATATATTCTAAGATCTCCTATAGAAATACAGAAAATATTGAAAGTATATGGGATAATAGCCAGTAAAATAGATGCAAACTTGATGTCTAAAAAACTTGAAATTTTGAAAGAATGTTTTAAATCTTTGGCAGTTAAATTACTTTACAAAGTTTCTAGTGTTCTCTATGTATGAATGGATTATTATAACCTCAACTTTTATTGACGCAATTCAAGTGTTACTTATTCCATTATATACAACCCCATTTTTCTCAAAATATCTGATATTATTTTACTCACATCTGATATACATGCCATGATCAAAATTTAATTCTACATTTCCTGAAATAGAGAACATGTTTTGTCTGAGCTCTATAGCACTCACATTCAATTTTAACTTAGAATTCTCAATATCCTCTATTATCGTTAGAGAATAATAGAGAATATGCCTGCAGCTAGTTTAATACTTTCAAGTTCCTGTAGATCACAATGAAAGACCATGTGGCCCAGCATGTTTCACATTTCAAAGGTTGTGGGCTGTTAACTTTTATTAAAATTCCCATAATTTTTTTTGCTGTCAACCTAAATGTAAAATCACTTTATCATTTTTTCTACAAAATAAAAGATTAAGGAAATACAAGTTTATTTCCAACTAATTATCTAGACAAACAGGGAGAAAGAAACTTAGAAAAAGTCAACTATGTTATTTATAGCTTAAGAAGAATAGCCAATTTACAAATATTTTAATGACCAAATGATACAATTATGTAATCATGTAGCCATCAATTCCATGGTGGTTAGTATTGTGCTCTGCATGCTCCAAGAATTCTGTTGAGCACCAGAGAGAGAACTGAGCAAGACAAATCCCAATCCCCAGGAAGTAATCATACTCATAGGAATGACAGACAATAAACAGCATGTGTGGTGATAAAATGTGGTTACCTACCCCCAAAAAAAGAGCTTCAATTAACATCTAAAGAAAGGATTGAGATGAAACATGAAATGTAGAGAAGATATTCCAAGAATAGATAACAGACTATAAAACAGCACAGAGGCAAGAAGCCATGCAGGAGAACTCAGAAAGACAGGGAACTAAAGGAACCTCACAGTATGAAGCTGGGCAGTGCTGGGTGCCAACTTCCAAGGTCTCCATACGTCAGGAACATGACATTCAGCAAACTGGACCTGCCTACAAGCAGCAGAAAGCTGTTGAGAGTTTGAAAGGATCTCCTTAAGTTGTAAGAGAAACACAGCCAAACCTAATGCACAAAGATGATAGAGGAAGCCAAGGAAGATGGGGACCTCCCTGAGATGGGGACTTTCAGAGGCAGAGACTGGTATTCACAATCTTTGGAAAGTTGTGTTGAAAACCAGAGTTGGCCATCCATGTGTCGAAGCATCCATCACACCTGGGCTGTGAGAGGTGCAGAGGCGACCCTTCGGTGACTCATCCAGGAGGACCGGGGTTGTTTATTGAGGTGGAAGGCATTGCAGAAAGATTTATTTCATATAGCAAGGGCCCTGTTCCCTGGGATGTCTGTATGTGAGTGATGACATCAAGAAGCAATCTTGATCTTTTTAAAAGATCTAGAATGAAATATGTCTTCTAAATTTTAATCTGATTTTTAGTAGTACATTTGAGCACATCTTTTTCAAAGAAACATAGGTCCCTCCTTTTTTGTTTCAGTGCTGGAGACTGAACCCTGGGGGAGAGGTTGGGAGCTCTCCATGCTTTGAAGATACACTCTCTTACAGTCTCTTTCGGAGATTCATAACTTTACTGAGTATATGATATTGATTTATATTGCTGCATTGACTATTATCAGCCCCATTCTGATTCTTATAACATACATGCCTTCTAATAACTTTTATAATAAGCAAGGCTGTGATTAATACTTTTGTATAGCTCTGTATCTTTGTGAAATTTAGAATCAACGGGAAATCCTATGTGATATATATGCTTAGTGCACACAGAGAGAATTAAATTAATTCACCACTTACAGACACAAAGTGGAAAACAGGTAAGCTGGCAAGACTCTTTGCTCGTTGTTTGTTTCATAACCAGCTATAAAAATTTTGCTTGCAATCTTCAATCTTTTAAAACTGCTAGTGGGAGTATCACATCAGTTTCAACATTGAAAATAAAATCTCTCAGTTTATAGGACGACACAGTCATAGCTTGTAAGGGATAAGAAAAGAATAGTAGTACATTAAATTCCATGTCTATCCTCTCTTTTAAACCCTAAAATTCTCATCAAGAATGGCAGAGCCTGGGCCTTGTATGTGTACCTGCGTGGCAGAAAGCTTACCTATAAGCATGCCATGAGTTTGCTATCAAACAGTAAGAGTGAAAGGCAGCAGTGTGGAGTTTCTAAACTCCTCCTGTAAGGAAATGTCAGAGCTTTGGACTTCTAGAAACCCACCTTCATCTCCCATCTTGGTGTACCTAAGCTACACCTGAGTTAGCATTGTTACTGTTTATAGTACCGGTTAGTGTTTATTTCCCTGAAAAACAAAAGAAATCCCATTATTTTCCTAAGGCAAGAACTTTGAAAGTAACATCCGAATGAGAACCCCTGGCAAACAGAAAAGTATCAGATGAAAACCATCCCCTCGGGAGCGATGCAGGCCTTCCTTCCTACTGTCTTCCAAAATGACAACAAAAAGACCCCTGGGCCACCTGCTCCTGTGAGAGTCTTGCTCACTGCTGAGCGTGGAGGAGGAGTGCAGGGCTCTTACTGACAGACACCACCCAGACAGTGAAACTTTCAGCCTCCTCCTGCAGACTGGAAACTGAGGCGATGTCTCAAAACCATCAGTTTCTCCTTTGCCTGGTAGGGTATCTTTATCCTTGAGCAATGTCTCCAAAGGACAGCCTTCAGTCTCTGAAAAATGTAAAAAATTGCCTTTGAATCAATGTAAATGAGGGCTGAGTCCATTCATTATTTCCCTCCGGATCCTCATTCACTTCTAGCCGTACAAGTGTCTCGCATGCAGGACTGGTGGAAAGTGCGTAAACACGTTATGCAGATAACCAGGGCCACCACGGCAAGCGACTTTGTTGTTCTTAACTTCGAGGTGAGCAGGGCAGAGCTGTGAAAATACTCAGGCATACAGTTATCACTCTGACAGATAATATTTCTCGTTTTGAATGGTTTTTTCATTATTTTCCTTTTGAGTTCCAAGACAAATTTAAACATCTACTTATATTTGATTTGCCATTAGAACCTTGCTTCCCTCTCTCCTAGCGAGCGAGCGAGAACCATGATTGACAGGCAAGGCGGGACTCTAATCTTTGATTGGCTGTGGTTTGTCACTGCATCTGTTAGGATGCTCAAGACTGTTTGGATAGGAAAGTATTCTAAACTCTCAGCAGCAGAATTCAAGCTAGCACTGCTTGGCAGTCAAGAGACCTTGGAAAATATGAAAGACATATCAAATGTGACCAGCTGATGACAAAAAAGAAAGTGAACTGAAGAGTGTCTCAAAAGCAAATCAATGACGTGGCTCAGAAGTGGCTCACCCCCAAGCGTTTCCATTTGCAACTCGTTTGGGTAAAGCAGAGTATGTGGCTGAGGACAACTAGGAAACACAAATCCAATGTGTTTCTCTTTCTGTGATAAGTCAACAGAAAAAGATGAGAATTGGGTGAAGATCATCTAAGCCTGTTGATATAAAACATCCCTCGCCTACCCAAGAGAGCATTCATTCTCAAACCAGACAGGAATGACTGACTATAGTCTAGGGTCATAGGTTCAGGTTAATCTAAATGGTGTATTCCAATATGACAAGACTTGCCTAAAGTTTTTGCATTTATACAACAGAATAGAGCCACAAGTCAAACACATTGGAGAGACATCAGGCAAGTGGGAGAATCTCTTTCATAGGTCTCAGATGACATTCTATCTGATGACATTCTTAGCCTCTGCATTGTCAACACATGACAAAAGTTGTATGGCTGGTAGGTTAGCACATGTGGAAAAATGAGTGGCTATACAGCCATAATAATTTGGCTCTGGATCACAACATTCGTGCTGTCCAGAGTCTAGAAGCTTTAATCTGTCAATCAACCTTGTAGAACCGTTAAGGCAGGTATGACTCTCCCTTGGGCTCCTCCCAAACTTCAAGTCATTTAAAGATGTTTTCCCCTACCAAAAAAAAAATATTATAGGGAAAATTAAATAAAACTTGCTGGATGGCAAAGAATTAGAAAACACAGGTTTTAGTTCCACTACTTATAGAAAGTCATCTGAGATGGCTGCTTGCACAGCTCTGCTGGAAATCACAAGGGCAGTAAGTTACCATCTTCTCTCAAATGCACATACTTAGGGATCTCTGCCTTCATGCCTCAGCTTTTCTCAAGATGGTTCTAAGGTAGGTTACAAGGTGAAACACAGTAAGATGCAGTAAGTCACAATGCAAAGGCAGAAGGAACTATGAGACGTGCTAATTGAATAGTTAGAACCTAGTATCTGGGCAACGAAAGATTTGCTATACTCTTCTAGAAGTCAATGACAAACTTAGCTTTAAATAGTCTAAAGTCAGGCAAAATACGCAGGCTGACCAGGTGTGCTTGATAGGATGTTAGTATGTACAAGGTAAAAGTGACTAAGAAGCAGACAGGAGCAAAGGCATAGGCCTGTAATCCTAGCCCTGGAAGTCAGATCTCTGGGAGCTGGGGTACTAACTGATGTACATGGTATATTGAGGGCACCCAGACCTACGTAATAAGATCCTGCCTCAAATACAAATTAAAAATAATTTTTTTCTGTAAAGAGCAACAACAAACTAGCATCTGACCCTGCAGTGATTGTGAATAAAATACGTGTCACACAATGAAGCACCTACAAGGAGCACGTCTGAGACAAGCTGTAAGAATATATCTTACTCTATATTTCACCAGTAAAAACATTGGCTATAGTATGTGAGTCACATAAATATAAGCTTACTAGTAAACATATAACTTAGAGCCTTCTAGGTTTGGCTTAATCTATCATGGACATTGTTGCTATTATTTTCGTGTTCGGGGGGTATTACTATGGTGATTTGACTGTGGTGGTGAATATCCACATGGTGAAGATTATCCAGGATATGAAGGAAAAGGAGGTTCCTGTACCAAACAGAGCCCTGGTATAAAGCCCATCTGACAAGGAGTGCCCAGACTGCTAAATGCAACCCGTTCCCGCTGTTTGTTTACAGTGATAGTTCCCAGTTTGACTGTTTGAGCTTGAACATCTTTGGGCTGGGAATTCATTCTCCAGTTTGGCTTTAATGTCTTCCTACTTCTTACCATGGTCTTATTTATGTTCCCTGTGTCGCCTCTATAGAAATTTGAGTTTGAGACCCTCTGTATGTGACTCAGTAAAACAAAATGTTTCATAAACTCCATGTCTGTTGCTCTGTAGCAGCTGCTTTGAGGACATATCAAACGAACAATGACTCTTCTTGTGCTTTGCAGACAGCTGAGTCTGTTGGGAAAGATAATAGCAAACACTTAAGAGCGTATACTCCGACCATAAACAATAACTATTCTATAGACGTTTATGGCTCTTTATATTTTATCAAGCTACTTCACATTCATCACTGCAGTTGTGTCTTCCAGGAGTCCCATGAAACAATCAAAGTAGAATTATGACTTTGATTTTTTTACTTCATATAAAAACTGATTTCCAAAACTGCAAACTACCTTAGCTTAGGGCACGTGACTAAGCCCAGGTACAGCAGAGCGTCCCAGGACACTGTTCTCGCAGCTTTCCAACCTGCACGGCACCATACAGAGGCATCTCATAAATATTTTCTTAGTAAATATTCAAGAGAATGCTTGGCACCATCCACTTGGACTCATAAAAATGGATGATTAGAAGATTACAGATAAGAATGATCCACAATCACACTATACAATACTTAAAATTCCAGAATTATAGAAAAGCCACATACTTTATATGACCCCTGCTCATTATTCTTTTAATATATAGAAAAGGTTAAAAATTGAAGTCACATAAAAATTTAGATGTAAATATGATAGTTCCCAGTTCCTCCTGGAAGTAAATGATGTTTTTCTCCCTAGTAAAAGAGAATTTCTCAGGAAATAAAACTTTGAAGTTTAAGACTTTAAACCACTGAAAGTCAAAATGAAAAAAACAAAAAAAAAAAAAAAACCCAAAACACAAAATATCAAGGCTAAAAGTGCATTCACTGCACTACTTTCCACAACAGAAAAATATCAGAAACTACCTTTCCTAATTGAAGTATGGTACATATGTACACTTATAAAAGAAAAATGGAAAGGATGGATAAAATGCTAAGTGGGTAATTTTTAGGCATTTTGAAAAGTGAACATGCACTATATATGTGTATTTATATATACATGCACTCTACATATGAATATACAAATATATTTGTATAGAGACTCACCAATATTTATTTGTACACATATATGCATTCTGTTTTAAAATCAGGAATCTTTTATTTTCTATGTATGGATGTTTTGTCTACATATATGCCTGTGTGCCACAACCATGGACTGTCCATGGAAGCTAAAAGAGGGTTTTGGATGCCCTGGAATGGAGTTAGAGAATTGTTGGCTGCCCTGCGGATGTTCAGAATCGCACTCAGATGCTGTAGAAGACCAGGCAGTACTCTTTTTTTTTAAAGGTGCACATAGAGTTTTATTGTTCTATTATGATAATCTCAGGTACACTCCAGGTGTTTGTCAACACGAATTCTAACCTCTGCTATCATGAACGTCTTCATAAAGAACAAAGTAGATTGTTGGTAATTATAAAATTGATGGCCTCAAGAAGATGGGTGATGGTTTGATGCCGATGCCAACGTGGTAGGTGCTACTCTTTCCTTGTGTATCAGTAAATCAGGTTCACCTTTTGCTTTCGAGTCAGAATAAGTAGATGAACTAGATGAAAAGTGAGGAAGCGCAGGTTGAAAAGAAGGCTCTCCCTGCATTTCAATACAACTATTCCACAAGTGAGACATGTCCCTGCGGTTTTGAGTAATAGAGGTTATAATGAAATTCACAGTGCTATCGTTTGCTTGAGTGAAGATTCTCTGTGAGTCCATATGAAGAGAGGACACCTCATTTAAAGGAGCGGGGCGATGTGCTAGAATTTCTTCAGGTGGTCTGAAGGAATTTGATGTTGTAAGAGAAAAGTCACTTCTGATGACATCCATCGTATCAGAACCCCCTTGAGCAAGAGGAGGCTTCTGTCTCAGAAATACATTTGAAATACTAGAGCCAGACAACAGATTTCTCTCACTGGTTTGGACAGCTACACCCAAACTGTGGTCATCCTTCTTGCCCAAGTCTGGTCGAAAGTGTTTGTTCTTGAAATCTGGGAGCGAAGGAACAGCTCCACGAGAAACGGTTTTAATCCCAATTCTCCTTTTCATTCTTTCAATAAGATGGGGACAGTCTCTCAGAAAGTTTGGGTTCTGGTAGAATTGTAATTTACATGAGGCAGAAATGCCTTTTTCTTCAGCCAGAAAGTCAGGAAGAGAAGCAGATCTCTGGAAGTTCTGTCTCATTTTCCTAAATCCATACAGATTAAGTTGTCGAACCAAACTTTTCATGCTATCAGTTTCAAATATTCTGAAGGGGGCCTTTCTTTCCAGCACTTCCTTCTTGAAGAGTTCTTCATTGATCACTATGTAAGTCCCATCCTCATCCCACCAAATAGACTTAAATTTGTCACTTCCCACTATTTTCCAGAGTTTTCTGGGGAAAGTCATTGAAAATAAGTTACTGTCTTCATCTGGCTCCGAGGCACAGAGGGTATGAGGTGGCCTCTTTATCAAGAATCGCTGAGCCAAAACCTGAAATGCACTTTCCTCAATAATAGCCCATAATTCTGAGTCCTTCTGACCTGTGTTGTCACACCAAGGCTCACCAGAAGAGGTTTCTGAATCTGATGAAAGGCTGTTAGGGGAAACATCCACCATTTCTGAAGGGGCCTCAGCCATATCCTGTACACTTTACCCACATAGACTTCACATCTGAACAACTTTGTACTCTGCAGATTATATTGGCGCTTCAGGAGTCCTACACAGATGGAAGTAAGTGACGACATCATAAAGGTAGTCAGTCTTATAGCTGTGACATCACAGAATCACTTAGGGCTCCTGGTGATCACTGAATAACATTATACCAAAAGCGTTCCTGTCCTGTGCAAAAATGTTCCCAGGAAAGCAAAGAGTAGCCCCTTACTTACTAAAGATTTTAAAATGGCATCCCTAAAGACAATTTCTTTCGTTCCCTTTTTGATTAGACTTTATATTCTTTAAAACAATTTTTAATTTGAAATATACCTTGACCATATTCTACTGCTCCCCTAAGTATTTCCAGATCTTCCTCCTCCCTACCTATCCAACTTTCAGTCAAAAAAAAAAAAAAAAAAAAAAAAAAAAACCAATAAAACAATCTAATAATAAAACCCACCAAAGCCAGGAAAACAAAATTTAAAAAAATAAAAAAATCCCCAAAGAAACAACAAAACACCAAACTGTAACCAAATAAGACATTAAAAAAAAAAAAATCCCATGGTGTCCGTTATATGTTGGTCAGCTACTTCTAAGTCTGAGGCCTGCCCTGGGGTGATAGAGATACCCAGTATCACTCCACTGGAGAACCATCAGTGTTCCTTCTCCCAGGAGGTATCAGTGGGACGATTCCATTGTTAACCATGGCCCTAGTGCAACCAGTACTCTTAAACTCTGAGCCATTTCTCCATCCCTAACATGCTTACATTTTTCTATACAATGTTCTCTCTAGCCCTGACATGCTTGCATTCTTAGATATGCCTTTATATGTATGTGTATAGCATAATTTAGCTTATATATACATATGTTTAGTTATGCTTGCAAAAATAAGAAAAATGGTAGCAAAGGAAGCCAAAACTCCTGAGTATGGAGTAAGGCACATGGGGCAGAAGTGAGACCCTGATTAATGTACTTTTTTTCTTTTAATTCATACAATATATTTTTTCATTATCCCCTTTCCCCACTTTTTTTTCTTAATTTATAGAGTTTTACTTTGGAATCACAAAAAAAAATGTTTTCTGTTTAAGATAAGTAAATTACAAGGACAATCTCTAAAAGCAAAGCTCTGCTGTTTTATCTTTAACAAAATCTCAGTTGTTCGATTTTGCCAGTGAATAGTTGGGAGCTGGGATGAAATCCTGCTAGCTCAGAGAGCCAGAGAAAGCACCCAGACGACTTCCTCCACAGCCAAAGTCCCAAAAAGAAGCTCTCCTCCATGCAGTCTGTGAAACTTTTTTAAACTCAATGTCCCTCCTTTCTACTTCCTGTGTGCCTCTCTATCCATCCTTCTGACTTCCTCTTACTCTCTATGGTTTTTTTTTCCTATGTTCACTCCCTGATCGTAGGGTGTTTGCTCCACCTCATGATCTAGGGTTAATTTTTTAAATCCTGTTTAGAATAGGCAGAAAGCTCTTGGATTAAAAGTGTGTGCAAGGGCTGAACCATATCACAAACAAAAACAGGTTTCTCCAGTAAACAATATAATCTCAGGGCTCACAGTGTGGTTAACTATCCTGGAACAAAACTCAGGTTATTGATTTTACCAATGAAGACTTGGGAGCCAGATGCTGGGGTAAAATCGTGATAGCTCAGAGAGGAAAAGAAAGCACCCAGCCGCAACTTCCTCCACAGGCAATGTCCCAAGAAGAACTTCTCCTCCACGCAGTCTCCTTTTAAAACACTGAACTAATGAATAAATACATGAAATATATAAACTCTGAAATAAATGAACCCAGTTACATACCAAATTCATGACATCAGCAGGAAAATGGAAAGAGGTATTTCTAGTGAACTTAGCACAAACTCCAAGGCTCACTTTGTGGCTCCTGTTGGCTTATATTAAGAGCAAACACAGCGGTGGGGCACGGAGCCATCAGCATAGCAGATGCCTAACTTACCTGAAGAGTGACTCAATGCTGCTAGGCATGCAGGGCAGGATGAAGAAGGTAGCTGTGGATAAGTCAGTAGGTGGAACTGCAATCGCCACAAGAACACCTGCAGTGAGGTCAGTATGCCAAGATCAAATCCACCATTTTTGCCAAAACAGCTGCATGAGGATTGCGTTATGAATCCATCGAGTTGTAACAAGCTCTTACTTCCTGGGTCCAACTAGAAGGCAGTGTGAAATGAGATGATTTCACAAATAAATTAAGGAGGTTACAGCCAGTGTCCTTACCACAATTTTTATAAACCGAAATGTAGCCCAGCCTCATCTGTTAGATATCAATTAAACCTCTCATCTTTACTGAGTAGGAGGAAATAGATAACAGTGGAAGGGAAGGTAATTAGATAGGAACAAAAAAAAATCATCTTTGAAGAACATGGAGTAAACATGAGAATAGGGAAATGATCCAACAATTTAATAAAACAACAGACTGGTCTTTCTCATGGGCTGGAAGCTCAGTGAGGTCAATGATGCTAAGTGAGGTAAAGGTTGGAGAGATGGGAAGAACTGTGAGTTACTGACCTTAGTATGCTTTGCTTGTCGGCTTGGGGTTTTGTGAGACTTCTAAGAGAGGAAATGAGAAGTGTCTCTAACTCTTCTGCCTGCTTTGGGGACCCTTTTCCTCCTACTGGGTTGCCTCGTTGGTGTGGGTTGATCTGAGGGTATATGCCACATCTTATGGGAATTTGTTCTGCCATGCTCAGTTGAGAGTCCTGAGGTCTTTTCTTTTCTGAAGGAAAATAGAGGAAGGGGGGGTGGGTCTGGGGGAAAGGGGAGGGTGTAGCTTAGAGGAGAGAAGAGAGGAGAAACTGCGGTTGGTTTGTACTATATGAGAGAAGAATACATTTAAAAAAATAAGTAATGAAAATTCTCCTACATGCGAACTACCAGTTGAGCCGGCACTGCTTGTTGAAAAATGCTGTCTTTTTTCCACTGGATGGTTTTAGCTCCTTCTGAAACTAATAGAAAAGAAAGTAGGGAAGAGCCTGGTGCACATAGGCACAGGGGAAATTTTCCTGAAAAGAACACCAATAGCTCATGCTCTAAGATCAAGAATTGACAAATGGGACCTCATAAAATTACAAAGCTTCTGTAAGGCAAAGGACACTGTCAATAGGACAAAACAGCAACCAACAGATTGGGAAAAGATCCTTACCAATCCTATATCTAATAGAGGGCTAATATCCAATATATACAAAGAACTCAAGAAGTTAGACTTCAGAGAATCAAATAACCTTATTAAAAAATGAGGTACAGAGCTAAACAAAGAATTCTCAACTGAGGAACACCGAATGGCTGAGAAGCACCTAAAGAAATGTTCAACATCCTTAGTCATCACGGAAATGCAAATTAAAACAACTGAGATTCCACCTCACACCGTTCAGAATGGCTAAGATCAAAAACTCAGGTGACAGCAGATGCTAGTGAGGATATGGAAAAAGAGGAACACTCCTTCATTACTGGTGGAATTGCAAGCTGATACAACCACTCTGGAAATCACTTTGGGAGTTCCTCAGGAAACTGGACATAGTACTACCAAAGGACCCAGCTATACCACTCCTGGGCATATACTCAGAAGATGCTCCAACATGTAATAAGGACACATGCTCCCCTATGTTTATAGCAGCCTTATTTATAATAGCCAGAAACTGGAAACAACCCAAATGTCCCTCAACAGAGGAATGGATACAGAAAATATGGTACATCTACACAATAGAGTACTACTGAGCTATTTTAAAAAAATGAATTTATGAAATTCTTAGGGAAATGGATGGATCTGGAGAATATCATCCTAATTGAGGTAACCCAATCACAAAAGAACACACATGACATACACTCTTTGATAAGTGGATATTATCCCAGAAGCGCAGAATACTCAAAATACAATCTTCAAACCACAAGAAACTCAAGAAGAGGAAGTGTGGAAGACCAAAGTGTGGATGCTTCATTCCTTCTTAGAAGGGTAAACAAAATACCCATCTAAGGAGTTGCAGAGACAAACTATGAAGCAGAGACTGAAAAGGGGACAATCCAGAGACTATTCCACCTGTGAATCCTTTCCATATTCAATTATCAAACCCAGACACTATTGTGGATGCCACCAAGTGCTGGATGACAGGAGCCTGATATAGCTGTCTCCCGAGAGGCTCTGACAGTGCCGGACAAATACAGAAGTAGAGACTCACAACCATCTATTGGTCTGAGCATAGAGTCTCCAATAAAGGAGCTAGAGAAAGGACCCAAGGAGCTGAAGGGTTTGCAGCCCCTTAGGACAAACAACAATATGAACTAACCAGCACCCTCAGAGCTCCCAGGGACTAAACCACCAACCAAAGAGTACACATGGTGGGACTCATGGCTCCAGCTGCATATGTAGCAGAGGATGGCCTAGTCTGTCATCAATGGGAGGAGAGGCCCTTGGTTCTATGAAGGTTTATGCCCCAGTGTAGGGGAATACCAGGGCCAGGAAGTGGGAGCAGGTGGGTTGGTGAACAGGAGAAGAGGGAGGAAACAGGGTTTGTTTTTTGTTTTTGTTTTTGATATTTTTTTTTTGGAGGGGTAACCAGGAAAGGAGATATCATTTGAAATGTAAATTAAAAAAATATCTAATGAAATGATGGGTAATGATTTTAAAAAAAAGAAAATTCTCAACTGACTTTCCTTTTTTGTGATAGCATTATTTTATTAAAAAACAGAATTTAGTGAAGTAAGTACCAGTAGTACGCGCCTGCTAATAGGCTTAAATCAGCTAAAGAATAACTGTAGTATTTCAATAAGTGACACTGAAACAATTTGACCTCCAAAAATATTGAACATGCCGCAGCTGAGCGGCGGGCAAGGAGGAGAGAGAGAATGTGCACGCAGACTCGCTTGTTTCATACAAAAGCTGCACCACAGACCTCAATGAGAGATGTGAGGCTATGAGATTCTAGCAGATACACTAAAACTATCTAAGTGACCTTGAGTCTAGTGATTTTTTTTTATTAGCTCTAACACCAAAGTAATAGGCCACGAAAGAAAGTGATGGTAAATACGAAAGAAATGAGTGGTTTTAGGATTTCATCTCTGCAAAAATCAACCAAGAGAATGAGAAGATAAGCTACAAGCTAGAGGGGAAACTTGTAAAAGATATATAATAAAAGATACCTAAAAACTCCTAAAACTCAACAAAAAGAGAAAAAAAAAAGCCCAATTTAAAACAATTTAAAAAGTAACATAGATACTTCACTAATGAATGGACGAAGACAATAAATGAAAATACAAGAATACATCTGATTTCATCAGAAAAGTGAAAGTTAAAACAGCAGTGGGGTGCTCCTAGATACCTAGCACTATGGCCCCATTCCAGAGCACTGACAGCAGCTGAGGAATGCCGCTGATGGTGCAGCATACAGCTTTCTTAGAGTTCAGTGATGACAGGAAAGCTTGGGGTGGGGGTGGGGGTACAAGAGTGGCTCTGCATCTTCCCATTGACCATGATGACAAGGCTTTGGAACAACTGAGACTCTCACCCACTGCTGGTGAGAATTCAAAATATTATAGCCGCTTTGCGAGATAGTTTGGCAGTTTCTTCCAACACTAGAGATTCTCTTATCATATGGAGTTGAAATTCCCAAGAAGTTGAAAACTTAAGTCCACACAAAAACTTGCTCATGGATGGTTTTAGCAGCTTTAACTCAAAATGGCCAAAGCCTGAAAGCAACCAAAGTATCCCTAAGTGAGCGAATGGATCTGGCATTCTGAACATTTTTGAAAATGTCAAAATATGGAGATGGTGAAACAAATGAGTGGTTTTAGGGCTGATGAGAAGTGGGGGTGCACAGAGGATATGTAGGATGGTAAAAACATTGGGGTGATACCAGTGGTGGGTAAATGACATTATACATCTCTCCAACACAATTAGGTGTACAGGCCCAAAGGAGTGCTTTGGGAGTACCTCATGGACACTATCCTTAGGTAGCAATCATTAGCCACATATTCGTATCAGCTATAAGCCATGCAGGTCTCCATTACAAGATAAGAAGGGTGGAAAAATTGTGTGTACAGAGGCACAAACATACAAGAGATCTCTGTACCTTCACATGTATTAAGAGTGAGAAACTCCTCTGAAAATCTACTTTGCAAAAAAGTAAAAAATAATTCAAAGCCAAACTAACAATTAGTTAAACCCAAAGGTGTCTTAGTTGGAAGTAGAAAGCTTGCTTGGATGGAATGTTCTGCTGTTTGCCTATTGTTAAGAGAGAGCCAGGAAGGCTTGTTATATGGGTGTTCATGAGAGAATCAATTCAATAGTACCTTTTAATATTACCTCTTTTCTTCTCACCTAGTTTAGTGGATTTTATACCTGTGAAAATAAGCTCAAACCATGGGTAACAAAGAAGACTAATAAAATCCATCTCAGTAGAGGAGTACCATTTGTAAAATCCAAAGAAAGTCTTTTACTCCCAAAGAAAATCAGAAATATGAGATCCATACATGGATGTCAGAGGCTAGACAGAAGGGAAAATGTCATATAGAGAAATTAAAAGCGTCTGATAGAAGAAAATTTACCAAGAATTCAAGATTACGTGACTCTAATACATGCATACTTTTTACTACCCACAAGCTGTAGTATTCTTCACACAGACTTATTTAAAGTGTGTTCAATTGAGAAGTCTACCTTTATTCATCCTTTACTCCCTCTAAAGAGAAATACCTTTGTCCTCTTGCCTTGTGTGTTTAAAAAAATCATTTTAAAATGTAAATACTTAGCATTTTTTTTAAAAAAAATTACAAAATTGCTAACAGGCAAGCATCAGGAAACTGAATTTCAATTCGGAGAAACTTCAAAGTGATACAGGGTTCCCAGGGCCACTGTCTAGCCTAAAAGCAAATCAAGCTGAAGGCCATATATAAACAAATGTCTTTATGTCTTTTTTTCCATGTACATTAAATTTCCCTTATTCATCTAACAGGATGAAAACATGGTATTTTAAGCACATATGGTTTTTTAAACTTTTTTTTTTTTTTTTTTTTTTTTTTTTTTAGAAAAAGTGAAGTTACAAAGATCTAATATTAAATCTAGAGCTCTGGTTTGGAGGCACTTTTAGATACATATTCTAATCTAAATCTTAGCTAGACAGACCATCTTTAATAAGCTTTGCCTGAATTAGTCTCCATAAATGGGCACCTGCTTTACATGTGTAATCTCTGTCCACCGACTGCCAGTAACTCTGAAATGTTTTCTCTGAATGAAGGTCTCGCCTATGTACTTCAATGTGTGCTTTGAAGTGGTTATAAAACCAACTATTTAAAAATAGTATGTTTGAGTCACAAAGAGTTTAATACTACTACAGAAATAAGTCAAAAGACATATAAAATTCACTTGATAAAATATCATAAAGTTACACAAGGAAAGAGACAAAATAACATAAATTCCCCTAATGTAGCGCAAATATCAAGTGCCACACACTACCTACAAGCCATATGTTTTTCCATCTGTTCTGCTATCGTCAACTAAATTTATAGTATTTGGGCTATCAGAAGGATTGTCAAACATGAGCTGGGCACGATTTTAAACCTAGGTATTACTGTTCGTTTGTTTTTTTTTTTTCTTTTCCTTTTTTAAAGGAGATACCGGTACACTTCTACACCCCTGCCACCATTAAGGACATTTAAGCTGTTCAGATAAAATTCCCCCAGGATCTCTAAGGAATGGGAGTCAGTCATCAGAAGGTTTAGACAAACCATCATTAACTGATCAATCTACTGCTTTCCATATCTTTAGTGAGAACTACTCCCAGAGAAGCTACAGTTTCTGAAGGTAGATAGAATCTTGTGAAAGTCAGAAGGGCTAGGCCTGTGGCTTTTAATTGGGCGATTCTGCTATTTCATAGGCCAAATTGAAAGGTATTGCTCTGTGGCCCAGTCTTCGCTTCAAGCCATGTGTTTGGCAAATATTGGGATTATTATTCACTTAGACTATGTGCTGAAGACACATCAAAGGTGCTGAAGAGCCATCCAGGAATCTGTTCCTACATCTAAGACTGAAGTCGGAGTGTTTGGTTGCCTTTGAATAAGGATACGTCCATCTTGTGAGGAATCCATGCACAGTCTACACGACAATGGAATTTAGGGGTCTTTGGAACTGAGAATAATCAAGTCGGAAGACAGCAGAGCCCTCTGTTGTGTAAGCTCACAGAAGTGAACTCTGTGGACTCGTGAATTTTGGAGAGATGCTCCTGAAAGGACCACAATGGGGATGATAAGTTGATTGCAGCCTCTTTCAGGTAAAAACTGAGCTCTACCTGAACCCCTCACTCATGAGCACACCACCATGATGAAGGCTTAGTGGGTAAATGGCTAAACATGACAATTTTATAGTCTCATAGAAACTAATCTGAATATTTAAAAAGTCAAATGACGTCTTATATGTAAGCAAAGCAAGCCGTATCTAAGTATTCTTACTAGTAGGGGAAATATGAACCCTCCAACTTGCTAAGACTGGTTGGCTGTCTTGTGCTTCAGAGAACATTGACTTCCTGCTTCCAGGAGGCAGGTAGCCTTCTCCCATCTCACCAGACTCAACCGTTTGGTTGACTTTGGCCAAGAGAGTGGGGGTGGAGGTTGGTGTTTTAGCTCTTGAGGGACATAGATCTGCAACCCCCTTTCAACCTCCATCTAGACAAACAGTAGCTCAATCCAACACTGTCTGGATTTCCAAAGGGAGCAAAATATCCTATCTGTGTCCTTGATTCCAACATGAGACAGAGCTATCTCCACATGGCCTGTGAAAATACAGGTAGAGACTGCCCTGCAGAGCTTAGCTGCCTAGTCATACTTGTTCTTTAAGGAGGAAATTTGTTCACATTACCATGAAGTTCAGCAACATCCCAATGGCCCTAGGGTATCTTATACCATAAAATCAAAGACACAAGAAGGCTGACATCGTACATTAAGTGATGACTGAATAATCCACCATTCTTACCACAAGACAATTCACAGTCTAGAGGAATTGTTAGCTGAATAGGACAGAGCTGAAGCTTATCTAAAGTAATCCAATTGGCAATGCTTCTTAAATTGTCATGAACTCAGAATAATTATAACATTTAATTAACCTTTAATCTCCATTACAAGCATTTAATGCATAAGTGCCAAAGGAAAGGTATCAAATGAATGTACCACATAGAAAATTTGTTGAAACTAGGTAATATGTATAAAATAAAATACATATATAGGATACAGTGATCTACAATGGATCCATTTTTAATGTGCCCTGAATTCAAACTCATACATAATGTCTTTCCTATGGACATTCTATCCTGCCATTCTCCCTTCTCTCTTTCTTTCTCTCTTTCTCTCTTTCTTTCTTTCTCTCTCTCTCTCTCTCTCTCTCTCTCTCTCTCTCTCTCTCTCTCTTCCTCTCTCTCTCTTTCACTCAACTCTTGATTCAGAAAAAAATACAAACACTCTAAACTTAGAGGTGTCACTAAACTAAGATCTTTATCATATTTGAGTGTAGAAATGTATCTTAAAATATTCTATAATCAATACATTACACAATTGCATGCAATTGAATACATGAAAGAAATAGTAATATATACCATTAATGAATGTAGATAAATAACTTCAGAACATTATAATCTTATAAGATTCTTGAAATTAAGTATAGAGTGTGTATCTGTATATAAATTGCATGTATATGCATAATAAATTAATATATCAATGTTTAATTTCTTGTGGGTCTGGGACTTAGGCCCAGAAAAAGTTGCAGTTAAAATTAACTTTAATGTACTATTTTATTACACTGAACAAGAATGAAGAAATGAGACAAAGAAGTTGAGAATGTGGTAGCTTTAGGAAAGGAAATGACAATTGCATACAATAAATAAAGGTCTTAGCATTTTATATTTTTGTCAACTTCTTTTAAATATATAATTTTAAAATAAAGTTTTAAATGCAAAAGCAATCATAGTCACTGAAAAAAATCAAAAAGTTGAATTTTTATCCTATAGTAATTAATGACAAACAAAAATACCGTGAGAACTACTTTGTAAGAGTAAACACTAGTGACTGGGGAGGTGTTCGGCTGCTTATTTTGCAAGCATGAGAACCTGAGTTTGGGCCACAGAGCTCACATTAAGTGGGGGTTAGTGATACAGGGAGTTGGCTCCGTGGTTAGGAGTTCTCATTCTCTTCACAAGCACTAGAACCCACAATGGGCATTTCACAATCACGTGTAACTCCAGCTTCAACGCATCCAACACCCTCACCTAACCACAGCAGGCGTACACATATACACATACACGATGCACACATGCATATAAGTAAAAATTAAATCAAATGAAAATTGTAAAATCAGGTATAATGGAGCATGTCTGTAACTCAAGTGCTGAGGTTAGACAGCCAGTGGACTCATGGGGCTCACTGGCAAACTAGTCTAGCCTAAGTTACCAAGCTCGAGACCAATAAGAGGCCCTGTCTCAGAAGTAAAGATGGATGACGTCTGAGGAAAGACATGTGAGGCTGTCCTCTGACCTCCATACACACATGCACCCTCACACATATGTGCACACAAACACATATAAACACACACAAGGATAGATGTCAAAGTCCAAGAGTATCTCAGATGGGGAACCTTAGATAATTAGGGTTTTCTAAGTCTCTCCTAACATCTGAAAGGCTAGATACCTTGAAGAACAACCTGGGTCCTAATGCTGTAGAGATTGTTTCTCCCAAGAGATACTTCATCAATATTTAGCTCTATGCCTTCATTTGTTCACAGTATATAGCTAATCTGCCATGTTTTAGTCTCTCGATATCTTGGCTTCAGAACAAGTTACAAATGTGCATGTGTGCATGTGTGTATGTGCATATACTTGTATATATTAAAATTTTTATTATATAGTGGGAATTTAGCAAATAAAACAATATCATGTGAGATCATGTTTATATAGTAAGCTAGACTATTCATTTTTTAAAAGAAGCCAGTACTCAAATACCACCAGCATTCTTTAGCTCATAAACTGTTAAATTTCTTTTATTATAATTTTCACAGAAGGAAACTTTCTTTATCAAACAATGAGAGTGTAGTAACCTAGGACATAAGAGTGAATTCTACCTCTATTCCATTTACATTCATCTTTAAACATACTAGAGACAGTAGATGGTGTGTGTGTGTGTGTGTGTGTGTGTGTGTGTGTGTGTGTGTGTTTATGTGTTTGAGTGTATACACATAATTTTATAGCATTTTTGTCTGGGAACTTTATTATGCATGTGTGCATGTATGTATGCACACGTATTTCAAAAGAATTCTTAAGTCTCCCTTATTGATATAAACCATGGATACACATGGTTTGGTTAAACTACCCCTGCCAGGCTTATTATCTACTCTTTTCCCCTGCTGTTAGCATGTGTAATTGTATGGTTTTAAGAACTTGAGTGACTCACCATGAAGCAAGCTGAAAAAATAAGGGACAGATGCGTTTCTATGTATTTTTTAAGGGTTGCTAGGATGGAAACCCTTTCATCTAATTTCAGAATCTCATCTCAGAGGTAGCTCTGGCCTCTTTGGAGGACATCTTGCCCACCCCTGAACCCCTCAACCACCAGGAGGACAGAATGCATGCACTATAATGCCACCGGCTGACTTAGATGATGGAGTGAACAGCAGTAGAATGCCCCCATCAGCAGAAGATAGAGTAAAATGCTTCCCTTTGGCCCTGCCTCGTCTTGTGAAGCACTGTCTCTTTGGAGCATAGGTTAGTCTACAACTCACTTCGCTTCTTAGTAGCTGGGATAAGATACTTAGTGAAGTCCCCCTTTAACAAGATCTCAGGAAACCCAATGCTAGTAAAAAACAAAATTTTTTTAAAGTAGCAATAGAAATGGCTTTTGACAATGATCTTTACATGGTAAGGATCTGATAACTCATTACTAGCTACCTAGTGAGATTTCACTCCCAGGCATATATTCCCCATTTAAGGATAAAGGGATTTCTTTTCCATCCTTTAAGGATAAAAGAATCTTGTGTCCTTCTGTGATTCTGGTTTTTAGCTGCGTTAATACTGTTTCCTTAATTTGTAACTTGAAGATGATGCTAAGCAAACCACTGGGTTGCCCCTTTTAAATAGGGGTCTACATCCCACACCACTGGGGAGAAAAAAAAAAAAAGAATTGTGAGTCCAGCCTGCAACACTACCCAAGGTCTCCTTGAGCAAAAGCAAGGCCCTACCTTGCTTTTGTAGGAGGGGTCATTCTTACTCTTGGAAAGACATGGATTTGACTGATAGCTTGCGAGAAGGCAGAGAGAAGGGCGAGAAGGAGTGAGTGCAAGTCACGCACAGCTTAAGCATGGAGCGAGCTAGCCTAGAAGACCCATGGGAGTGTTAGATTCTGTCCCTTCCCATTGCAGCATCACAGGGAAGAAGGTGGTCTTTGGGAAACCCCATGTTCTCATTTCACACACTTACCTACTACCTACCTCACAAGCCTGCTAGTGAAATAATGGTTGGGAAAAGTATGTCTTCCACTGTAAAAGCCTGTGCTATTACTACGACCCACTGCTTCATGATCATATTTCATCATAGAGACAACAGGTGCAGCTAATAAAAAAAAGGAGAACAATGCAGAACTATGTCCAGGAGACAGTAATGGATTCTTATCCTCTCTTCTTACTCCAGCCCCAGTGTAGGGGTGATAGAGAGCTCGTTACACCTTGATCTCCATTGGTTTTGTTACTTTCTCCTGTTCTTGTGCAGGGCATAGATAGTTTATGTTACAAGAGTGGAAAGTGTTGCTCAGAGCTTGCTGTGTTCATCTGAAAACAGGTCATTTTTGTTTATCTAGTCTTTTCTGTTTGCATGCTTCTCTGAAATGGCTACAAAATGTTCATTTATATTAGTATAAGAGAAAACCCTATACCTACTTATGGGCACAGTTATCTGTCTATTACTTAAAATACCATCGAATGTATACATTGAATGCTAAAATGAGCATTTTCCCCATCTGCTCTTTTAAATTTTTTTGAGATTCTAATATAATTACATAATTTCCCCTTCCCTTTCGTTCTTTCAAATTTTCTCATGTACTCTCAGCTTGCTCTTTTTTATATTCTCTGCCTCTTTTTCATTAATTATTGTTACATATGTATGTGTGTGTGTGTGTGTGTGTGTGTGTGTGTGTGTGTGTGTGTGTGTGATGCCTAAGTACAACCTGGTCAGCCTATATAACGTTATTCTCATATATGTGATTCCAGGGATGATCATTTGGTATTGGATATCTGATTCATGTTCTCTTGCCTGTTGAAGACTCTCTCTCCCTCTCTCAGTATTCCTTAGCTGCCTGTAGTTCTTCATGTATTGTTGAGGCCTCTTGAGCTCACAATAGTATGTTCATGCTAGTATGCCTGTTGGTATTATCCTCTTCAGGTCATGTTCAGGAAGCCATGTTAAGAGACATTGTGGGCATATCTTCTCTGACATGTCTAGGAACTACAGTCTCACAGCAAACCCCCTGCTTTGGGCTCTTACTATCTTCTCACCCTCTTCTGCAATTATTCCTGAGTCTTAGGCACAAGAATTAGGGTGTAAATCTATCAGTTTGGCCTGGGCTCCATTCTGACCACTTGTGCTTCTCTGTAACGGTTTCTGTCTGTTGCAGAGAAGGTTTCTGTGATGCCGAGGGTAGAAATGAGCATCATTATGAAGGAATTAATTTTAAGATGAAGCCCTAAAAGTAGAGTGGTAAATCAAAACACATTCAGTTTTCAAATTGCTAGCTACTGTCATATTTTTTCCTTTCAAATTTTGAACCAATCTGTTATTTCAAAAAATTGTGCTTAAGAAGTCCACTTTTCATAACATTTATTATGTTTTTGTATTTGTACTTAAAATTTATTTTGAGATAATAACAGGATCACATATCCTCAAAAAATGATGATAGAAGATTCATTGTAGCCTTTACCCAGTTTGCCCCAATGGTGACATTCTTTAAATCTACAGTACAACAGCAGATCCAGAATGTTGGCATTCATATAGGATGGCTGACACAGGACACAGAAAGACACTTCGATTGCTCCACTCATGTCCTCCTACCCTCAACTCCTCCTGAAAGCTGCCAATCTGTTTCGCATATCCATGCTTCTATAATTTCAACAATGTAATATGAACAGAATCGTATAAACATTTGGTTTTGTGGACGTGCTTCTTTTTTCTTGAGCAATACATCCTTGAAATCAATCTAAACCGCTACAGTGCTTACCATAGTAATTTTTCATTGCTAAGCAGTATTCCATGGCATAGAGTATTTTCTGTTTGTGGCTATTTTTTTAAGGCACTTCCAGAACTACATAAAATAAATGTCATAAGGGCCCAAATCCTTACCCGAATTCTTTATCAATCTCAAACAAAAAGATAATATTGGTCTTTCACTGTAAAGTAGATTCTTTAATGGAAAGTGGTTTGTTTAATGTTACAATGCTCTGTATTGTAGAGATGGTGTTTCTTTTTTTGTTTTTTTTTGTTTTTGTTTTTGTTTGTTTTTTATTGTTGTTGTTTTCTCAAGACTGGGTTTCTCGTGTAGCCCTGGCTGTTCTCGAATTCACTCTGTAGACCAGGCTGTCCTCGAACTCAGAAATCTACCTGCCTCTGCCTCCCAAATGCTGGGATTAAAGGCATGTGCCACCACTGCCTGGCGTAATGATGTTTCTTTATTCTGGCACACAGCAAGTTTGAGTGGATGTTAGAATCTATTAAACACTTTTCTTGCGTCAACAGATGCGCTCCTAAACATTACCCTTTGTGGCCTGTTAGCAAGGCGAATGGTACTGACTGTTTTTCTGTTTTGGGTGGCCTTGGTGTAGAAGGACTAGACTGTACTTGGTTGTGTTGCATAATGCTTTTCATATATCACTGTCTTAGTTTGATAAAATTCCATTGAAAATTTTGTTTCTATGTTCAACAGAAGTATTAGTCTATGCTTTTCCTTTTTTTGTACTCTTTTATTAGGTTTTGAAATCAGAGTAATCCTGGCTTCAGAAAAAAATAAAATGGGAAGTTATTTTCTATTGTATTCAAGAGGTTGAATAAAATTGGTTTTCTTTATTATTTAAGTAACCAATCTAATTCTCCTGAAAATTAACCTGAGCTTAGAGATTTTTATTTTGAGGGTTTTTTTTTATTATAATCTTAAATTCCCTTATAGTTTTTAAATTTCTATTACTTTTTCTGCAAGTTGTAGTGATTTGTATTTTTCCAGGTATTGATCAATGTCACTAAATTAAACTTTGGAGAGCTGTTTAGATACTTTACAAATAGGTGCCTTTGGACTACAGATAGATGTTATTAATTTCATTTCTGATAGTGATGATCTGTCATCCCCCCCACCTTGTCCATCTTTCTAGAAGATAGCAAACTTTACTGGATAGTTTGTAAAACCATCTCTTTGATTTTTATTGTTTTGTTTCAGTGTTGTTGGTTTCTGTTTATATGTAGTGTTTCCTTCCTTCCACTTTGAATCTCTTGCTCTTCTTTTCCTATATTCTGAAACAGGATCATAAATTCATGACTAGAATTCTTTTCCTCTTTCTAATATTGGTAATGTATTAGCCAATTTCCATGAATTTTGGTATGTTTTATTTTCATGTTCATTTACTTCTGTTTATTTTTCTTCCCTCTGATGCCTCTTCTTGACTTACACATGATTTAGTAGTGTGGTATTTGGCTCTCAGATACCTGGAACAAATGTTTTCTATCATTTGTCTATTGTTAATTTCAAGTATAATTCCACTTTGACAGAGAAAACCCAGTGTATGGTTTTAATGCTTCTAAATAGCTAGAATTTGTTTTATGGCTCATGAGATTATCTTGTTATATCTTCTACACATAATTCTTATCTTTGGGAAATGTGTAGATAAAAATTAATTTCATGTATAAATTGACACTTCACAGTTACTAATTAAGCAAATTTTGCACATGAGTATTTATTCTGCTTCATCATGCTTGTGTTGGTTGCCTGTGGCCTTTATCCATCTTTGAGTCACATTGGTTTATAGAAATCTTATAGATACCTAGATTGCCAGGCATCTATAGATCAAGTATTTCCTAACTGTAGTCTTTGTTGTTTTGTTTTGTTCTATGTTGTTTCTTATGGCCTTGTCAAAAATTAGATTGCTGAAATTGTGTAGGTTTATTTCTTGGTCATCTACTCCACTTCCTGTTTTTATAAGACTGTTGGTACCATAGTGTTTTTGTTTCCATGATTAAATAATATGAGATCAGGTACTGTGGTCCTCCAGCCCTGTTCTTCTAGCTAAGGTTTTTTTTTGTTTTGTTTTGTTTTTTGTGTGTGTGTGTTCCCATCTGATCAATTTTTGTTGTTGTTGTTGTTGTTGTTGTTGTTGCTTTGTTTTGTTTTAATTCTGTGAAGACTATTGCTGGGATTATTGTGGGAGGTGGATTGAGTATGTAGATTGCTCTTGTAATGTAGTCATTTTCACAATATAAATTCTGATCTACTAGCATAAACAGCCTTTTAGCAATCTTTAAGTGTCTTCCTCAGTATTTTCTTCAGTTCTTTGAGGTTTCCATTGTAAAGACTTTCATCTTCTTGGTTAAGTTTAGTGCTATCTTTATTTATTTTTGTTGTTGTTTTTAATTTCTTTTATATGTGTTGGAATTGTGAATGGAATTCCCCCCAGATTCCCTATTTGGTAATGTATTAATGATGTATAACTATTAGGTTTTTAATATGGACATTGTATCGTAGTATACTTTAATGAAAGTATTCAGATCAAAGAGTGTTCTGGTAGAATCTTTGAGATCTTTATAGTAATGTATTCTGTCCTGTGCATGCAGGGAAAGTTTTACTTCCTCTTGGGTCTTGCTTTAGCTAAGCCTGCATGATGGACAGTATATCCAGCTTGCTTCTCCACAAATTAAGTCTTTGTTTTTGCCATTTTCCAAAGTTTTTACACTTCCATTCTGATTTCTGAAGCCTTTCCTCTATTTCTGTCTTTGGAGCAGTACTGCTTATTCTGACCCTCTGCTCCACTGGCTCTCATGGAAGCAGTGACTGCTATTTTACCAAGAAAGTCTCAGGTTATTTCAATAGAGTAAAATATTCATAAGTATTATTCAGTGAAGGGTGAGAGGAATAAAGAGTCCCACATCCCAGATAAAGTTACAGATCATCTCCCTCACCCAGAGAGTTCACGTGGTCACCACATGCTCTGCTCACATGGCTACCATCCTGAGTTTATCAATGAGGAGTTTTCCTGTCCTTGAGTTGTCCATATATTGATTTATACACTGTGTACACTCCCATCAGTTTCCTCTCAGGTGCCAAAAGACCCTGAAATTCATTCATGTTATGTAAATCAATAGCTTGTTCTTTTCATTGCTAAGTAACATTTCATTGTATGAACATTTCATAGATTGTATGAATATTTTACTGCATGAATATTTCATACATTGTATGAACATTCATTCACTATAGGAACATTTCACACAATGTATGAAATACATGAAAATTTACATTCTTTCTATTTCATATCACAATGAACTTGTCTGTGACAAAAATGCCTAATGATCTTATAGATGCCTGAGAGGAATCTGTTTGTGTGTGAGACAATTTCTCTTACCTGAATGTTGAGAATGGTTAAAATACTCTATTTATTAATTTATTTTTGTTTCCCAACAAAGATGTACCATTTTACAGACCTACCACCACAAGTGTTTTTGTTCTGGCTAACATTTGGAGAGTCACTGTTTCTAGCTTCAGTTTTGTAAAATGCTCTGCTCTCAAGGTTTGTTTGTTTGTTTTGCTTTTCATTTCTTCAATAACTAGCCTTGCTTACTGATAATTTGCACATCATCTTTTAAAATGAGTTGATCTCAAAGGTCCAGGGACATTGAAAGATGAAGTGTTAATCTCTCCACTAAAGTCAGTTGGATTTTTTTTTCTCTTCAGTGTTATCACGAATACTAAGCTATACCATGAAGTAAAACCGGGACTTGGGACCCAGACTTTCAAACAGGTTAAATCAATGTGTTTATAACAAGTCAATCTAATAGTTGACAGCACCTGGAAATATGCTTTCAAGACATAACCATGTCAAAGGGGTAACCAAACGGCCATCAGTAGGCTTGACAAGAGCACAGCAGAGTTGCAGACAACATTGAAAGGCACTCAGAGAACATGACATGTCAGGTGTGCTTTCACACGAGTCTGAAGGGTGGGAAAGATGAGTGAACAGGCTAGTCAGAGAAACATCTAGCAGAGCCTACAGTGAGAGATGGGGAGAAGCTGTTCAAATGGTAAAGAAAACCAGGATAAGCCTTGGGGTGAACTCTTGAGACGAGCAGTTGGATTGCTGCTCTTGGAGAAGCACAACTTAGAATTGGATTTAATGAATGTGTTAGGAAACAGAGACATCTTAGAACATGACATTAAAGGAGTTTTGAAAAAACTGATTGATGCAACCAAATTAAACTCTTAAGGGCTCGTAAAGATAACAGAAAACAAATGTACGCTCAATTAGCAGCACAGAATAGAGCAACTGATGCACTTAATGATTATATTAAAGTCTCAAAACTGAGGAAACTTAGCTGCAGACAGTACGAGGGGGGTAGATTCTTCTACAGCTACATTTGAAGAAATGAGTTTTTACCAAATATTGCAACATATAGGAAATGTATACTGGAAAAGTAGAAGGGAACCCTGTCAAAGAAGATGAAAAGATTGACCATGCATGTGCGAAGTCAGACATTTATAAAATAAAGACTTTTTCTTTTTTTCTTTTTTCTTTTTGTTTGCTGTTGTTAAAAAAAAAAAAATCATTTGTCATTACCAAAGCTAGTTATGTCAGTCAAGAAAAACTTTGTTATCTTAGAAAACAAAGACATCTATTGGACCAAAGAATAAAGAGGAGCTAGAAAGAAATATCCTTATATATGTTGTGTTACACACAGAGATTAAAGCAGAGGGATGTCAGGAATGCTCTGGCAAGCAGTTCTCTGAGAAACCAAGCATGTGCAGCTGAAACAGAACCCAAGGTCCTGGGCCAGTTTCATTCAAGATTGAGACCATCCCAGGGCCTAGGCCTGAGCCCGAGGAGCAAGATCACTCCACCAGTGAAATAAACAAAGCTGGCTTTTTCTAGTTCCTCTATTACTCCAGACACTTGACATAGAACCTGAGTCAACATACACATACCTGATGCACATGGCCCTCCCCATTACACAAATTCAGGAGAAAGCTTGTGAAAATAGAAATGTGGAAGACAACTTCCCACGAATGCCCCACAGCTAAGGACTGGTCTGCCTCAGCACACTCCCCAGGGGAATGGACAACTCTACAACTGATGGGCATGGCCTTCTGCCACAGACTCTAGAAACAAAAGCAGTTCTTCCTTTGATGCTATTCTATCTTGCTTTGAATCTGCTTGTGGAATCCAGACCCATGGAAAAGCTCTTTATTTTTCCTTCTTTGTGTAATTTTGATTTCCTTTCAGCTTTACTGTTAATAACAATTAGAGTATAAGACAATGACTCAAATGAAAGACATTATAATTTCTTAGAATGGTCATATAACTATAACATATTTTAAATGAATCTTAAGTTAATTCCTTGTATTTAATCCCATTTATAGGTGACATAATTATCACATTTGTTGTTGTTGACATGCTTACTGAAATAGTCCAGAAACACAGCAAGAAAAGGTCTTGTCTTTTAAAATAATTTTTTTGTTTAATTGCTTTTATTTTATTAATTATGTATCGTCTCAAGTTAAAATGGGGCAGATTATAGTTCTTTGAACAGATTTTTATAATTACACATTATGAAAATATGAATTATATTAGCTCATTGTTTCTGTCTTATTTGATTTCCAGATAGTGCCCAAGTTCCTTCTGTGCATCTACCAACAAGGCCTTCTGATGTTGCTTGGTGGTAGGAACATAAGCCTATTTAGCTAGAAGCACATACAGAAATTTCTAAAAAAAAAAATAAAGTTTGCACTTTTCTCTTCAGTGTACGCTACTGTAGCTAAATAAGTATATACTTAGTGAAAAAAAATAGAGCGTCCAGATGAATGATTATCCCATAGAGGAATTTATTTGTAAGGTCAACCATCAGAAATGGAATATAGTCATATAGTCATTCAAAACTCTAGATAGCCCCAAAATCTTATTAGTCTAACTAGACTGTCCAGATAAACAGCATTGATAAGACATCTGAGCCCATCAAGTACCTGGAGTCTGGAGTTGGTGTTTTTGTTGGTAGTAAGTGCAGTTTATCATGTGGAACTTCAAAGGTCAGCAGCAGCAACAAGGAGAGGTCAGTGTGCTTCATCTTAGGGATGCAGACAGCCTTCTGGTCTTCCAGAACTAGTCAGTAATTCTTCCCACCAAAGTTTCTTTCCTACTATCCTGACCACAGAGCAGGGAAAATTCTAATATTTTCTTCATGAACACCTCCTCTTGTCCGGACTTCATTAATCTATTTTTTAAGAGTTCATTATAATTTAACTCATTACATTTTAGTAGTGTAGGGTTGAACCCAATATTTTACACATGCTAGACGAGCCCTTTACCTGTGAACTACATCCCTAGCCCTGGTGTTATTCTTTATCTGGAGAAAGAATTCCACGGACTTGCACAGGCTGCCCTTGAGCACACTGTGTAGCAACCAGGCTTTGAATTTGTGATTCTACTACCTATCTGAGATCACAGCCCTGTACCACCTTGTTTGTCTTACATAATTCACTTCCCCTTGACTCTGTTACTTCACTGTACTATCTGGTAAATCAAAAGACTTTGCCTCATTTGCTTCATACAAAAGGAGTCCTTTGTCCTTTCCTCTGTTTAAACATTTTCATTACATTTACTGATTTAGGATAGGAGTTCATGAGGTACCTTGCCTATGGAGGTCAAAGCTTGGGACATCTTGCTTGTGAGGTCAGAGAATGGGCACCTTGCTTGTGGAGGTCAGAGGATAACCGACATAGCATTGGTTCTTTCCTTTTGCAATGAGATTCTAGAGGATTGAACAGAGGCCCTCAGGTGGGCACCTTTCCCACTGAAGCAGCTTACTGGCTCATCTCTCCTCTTACCTGTGACAAATCTTCCCATGGCCCTTTGCCCACAGCCTTTTCTCACCTCTCAGTCTCTTTTCCATGTCACAAGCTGAAATTGCTCTGGTTTTTGCTTTGCTTTTGAGACAGGATTTCATGTAGCCCAGGCTAGCTTTGAATTCACTATGTCTTTGAGGATGACTTTGAACTCCTAATTCTCCTGTTTCTGTTGCTTCCCTCTCATCTATGATTAGAAAGTATGTGCCATCACGTCCTAAAATTTCTCTCACAGTATATGGTAGATGATGGCATACATTCAAAAAAGGTATATACTTAAGTAGAGGACTTACATCTCAAGGAAACCTCAGAACTAACTCTCTAATCTCAACATGTCCCAAGAAAGGTCACTTTCCAACAGAAAGGAGTAAGCAAGCAATGCTGGGTCAAAGAATGTAGAAGTAGATATCATGAACACTCACTCTCAAGGACTTGATACCGTTTCATCCTGAATATGCACACTCTTAGTGAAATAGAATGCTCTCCTACATTAGGGTTTTGACATTGTTGAGTAAAGAAATCAATGGTATCTGTCTTAGTCAGGGTTTTTATTTTTGCACAAACATCATGACCAAGAAACAAGTTGGCGAGGAAAGGGTTTATTCAGCTTATTTTCACATGGCTGTTCATCACCAGAGGAAGTCAGGACTGGAACTCAAGCAGGTCAGGAAGCAGGAGCTGATGCAGAGGCCATGGAGGGATGTTCCTTACTGGCTTGTTTCCCCTGGCTTGCTCAGCCTGCCCTCTTATAGAACTCACGACTTCCAGCCCAGGGATGGCACCACCCACAAGGAGCCCTACCCCCTTGATTACTAATAAAGAAAATGCTCCACAGCTGGGTCTCATGGAGGCACTTCCTCAACTGAAATTCTCTTCTCTGTGATAACTGCAGCCTGTGTCAAGTTGACACACAAAACCAGCCAGTATAATTGACCCCTTGTCAACTTGACACACAAACATATCACTATTAAGCCTCAACCCTTATTTTCTTATTCATCCCCAAGATCTAAAGTCCCACAGTCTTTACATATTAAAAGTTCAATCAATTTAAAATGTCCAATATATTTTAAAATTTAAAGTCTCTTAACTGTGGGCTCCACTAAAATACTTTCTTCTTTCAAGAGGGAAAAATATGAGGGCACAGTCACAATCAAAAGCAAAAATCAAACTCCAACCATCCAGTGTTTGGGATCCACTCACAATCTTCTGGATTCCTCCAAGGGCTTGGGTCACTTTTCCAGCTCTGCCCTTTGTAGCACACATCTTGTCTTCTAGGCTTCAGATGCCTGAACTCCACTGCTGCTGCTGTTCTTGATGGTCATTCATGGTACTGGCATCACTAAAACACAGTCTTCCACTGTAACTAGGCTTCACCAATAACCTCTCATAGGCTCTCTTCATGGTGCCAAGCCTCAACTCTTTTGCATGACCCCTTCAGTCCTAGGCCATCAGCTGCAACTGTGGCTGCACCTTCACCAATGCCCTTCCATGGCCTCTCACAGTGCCGAGCCTCAGCTGCTCTTTATGACGCCTTCATGCCTTCAAAACCAGTACCACCTGGGTGACTCTTACACATTACCAAGTCCTGCTGCAGCACAAGGTACAACCTTGGCTATCTCTGGAACACATCCTCTTTGTGCTCTCAGAAAACACTTCCTAGATGTCACCTCAGTGATGCGGGTATCTTTTTAATCACCGCTAATTTCTTAGCTCTAGCTAACCAGCATCAATAATCCCAGTAATGCAAAGTTTTCGCTTTAGTAGTTCTGGTATCTTGTTAATCACAGCTGATACTTCAGCCCCGGCTAACCAAAACCACAGAATCTTCACAATCAATACAACATGGCCCCTGATAAGAGTCTTTAATCTTCCCTCTGAAATTTCACAAGCCAGGCCTCCATTTCTGCACTGTTCTTAACATGATCTTCCAAGATCCCATAGAACATCCCACAGAGTTCATAACAACCAGTGGCTCTTCTAGCTCAAAGTTCCAAAGTCCTTCCACAGTCCTCCCCAAAACATGGTCAGGTTGTTACAGAAGAAAACCCTGACTAAGACAGTATCCTAACTACAATTTATGATTGTACTATTTATGATTTTAAAACTAAAGCTATGGGGCCTGGGTATGGGGATCAGTGGATAGATGCTTGCCTCAAATCCTCTGAGTTCAATCCCAAGAGCCATATGAACAGGACAAAAGAGTTCAGGCTATAATCCTAGCACTCAGGAGGTAGAAACAGGAGAATCAGAAATTTGAACTTATTCTCAGCGACTTAGTGAACTCAAGGTCAGCCTGAGATTTTTGAAACTCTGCCTCTCAAAAATGAATAAATAAATAAATAAATAAATAAATAAATAAGAAAGATATTTAAAAATAAAGCTACAGGGATAGGAGGGGGACGGGAACAACTGGAGAGGTGGCTCAGCAATTAAGAGTAGTTGCTAATCTTCCAGAAGAGCAGGGTTGAGTTCCCAGCAGTCACATGGTGACTAACTTCCTTTAATGACTGTAGTCCCAAGGGATCTTATGCTGCCTTCAGGCCTTCTTGAGTGCTACACACATGTGGTGCACAGACATGCATGCACACAAAACACCTATATACATCTAAAAAAAAGTTTTTAATTTTTAAAAGCTATGAGAGCAACCCTGAGCTGAATGATTTTAGTTAGCTTTCTTAACTTTGTTGTCTCTCTAACTCCTGTCATCTATGACTTAGAAATAGTAATGTCTGTCTGTATGCCCAACAGGTCATGTCAAAGTTGTGAACTAAATAATTGTGTGTCTCCAAAGTTCATATACTATAATCTTTTCTGATATATTAGGAGACGGGGTCTTTGAACAGTGGTTAGACCAGAAGAGTAGACACCATGAGTTGAACTAATGCCCTCATGTAAAAGGCCTGAGACAAATCTCTAGCCCTTTTTCTATTATATAGGATATAGCAAGGGGCTGGTAGGCTGTGATGGAGACATTCTACATAAGACTACATGAGTCCTCGATTGCAGACTCTTAGCCCCAAGCACTATGGGAAATAAATTCCTCTTGTTTATAAGACACCCTCTTTATGACAACTCATAATAGTAGCCTAAAGCTAAGAGAAGGCCAAATGCAATACTGTTTTCTTTCTTGTCTACTCTGACCCACCCAATTCAACTGACAGGCAATTCTTTGGTAAATTGTTGAAACTCCTGGCCTTCAGAGTTTTTATTTTGGAACCTGGATGGTCCTTCCTTTGCCTCCTTCTTTGTATGGCAAATGCTAGGTCACTCACAAAGGTCTCACTCAAATACTGTCTCCTCTGGGCAGCGTCACCTCATTTCCAGTCGAGCAGCAGTAGCTGTTTGGGCTCCAGTGCTCTCGGTATATCTCCAGCCTGAATCACATCAACAATGGTTCCCTGTCTAGAGCTTTCACCAGGCTTCATTCCAAGAGAATTAAGCACATGTCTTACTTCCTTTTTTGTCTATCACCTCCCAAATTCCCAGGGCCTACCGCAGAGTTTGATACATAGTTGGCATTCAATAGATATTTGTTGATTGTTAAAATTATGTCTTTACTTCTATTACCAACAGATGTCCACAGCAACCTGACTGCCGACTGGCAAATGCATAGTGTATTGTGTAGAAATTAGGGCAACATGGGCACTAATTCCAACTCAATGGCTTCCACTTGTCGGAGCTATCAGAAAATCAAGATGCTATTTCAGTAGCATGTGGGACTATTTCCAAACCAAGAATTTTTGACAGACCCCATGGTTCCCTGTTGGATTGTGTTAACTTGGTGTTGACCTATTTGCATTTCAGCAACTAGATCCTCCCTTACTAATAATTCAGCTACATTAATTTTTCCACATTCAGGGCACTGAGTATTCTCTCTTTAACCTCGGTATTTGGGGTTTGTGAAATAGGATATTCATATTAAAACCAACAAGAATTTGTGGTTACATGGCTTTCAGTATACCAGGAATGGCGTTCACATTTTTAATGTGTCTCAATCTATGTTGTTTGTATACTTCCACTTGGTCATGTCTGAAATAAATTTTCTGAAATCTAGGTATTCATCATAGACCATAAAGCAAAATAAATTAAATTATAACTTATTTCTGGGTAATAAGTAAGCTGGGGATGATGTGTTCCATCTTTTGATGGAATGCAAATTTACCATTAAAAGACAAATTCTTCGCTTCCAAAGCTTGACTAGGGTGGTGCTTTAAAAAGCATTCCATCTGGTTAAATTTAGGGTGCTGAAAAAAGCCCACTATAAGAATATTCTCTGGCTCTGGACCCATAACATTTTTACTTGATTATGAACTGGATCCATTTTCATTTACTTGAAGCACTTCCACGGTGCTTTTTTTCTCCCTTCTGCAACAAGGCAAAGTTGTCACCATCCATGTTGACTTTGGTCATATTGTCTTCTCTGAATAATGCATTTCAGATGCATTATTACCAGGAAATGAAAAGCCTGTCTGCCCTGGCTGAGACTTGCCGAGGATGCTTCTGAAGGGTCTGTGTGTATGTTGTTCTTTATGTTCGCCATTCCCTGCTCTTCTCTGATGCCCTCCTACAGCACCACCTGCAACCTGAATGTCTTAATCTATTAATATGCTAGGCTGCTTTAAAAGAATAGTAGAGAAGGCAATTTACCAGCAAGGGAAGTTATCTTGGCGTGGGGCTCTAGAAGCTGAGTTCACAATTGAAGGACCACAACCAGTAAGTGCCTCCTTCTGGGTCATAAAATGACATCACACATGGCTAAGAAAACAGGAGAACCCTAGGACCTTACTATTTTTTTAGACAGGATCTTACTGTGTACCCTAGGCTAGGATGGCTCTCCCAAGGCTCCTATCTCTCCCTCCTGAGAGCTGGTTTTACAGGTAAACAACATCACTTTTGTAATAACTCCATTCTCACTGTTAGTGAACCAATCAACAATCCATCCACGAGGTCTGCCTGTGTCTTTAAGATCTCCTCTCAACACTGTCCATGGGGGATTAAATTGCAACATGTGACCTGTGGGGACACCTCCAAGCCATATAAGCTCATAAGCTCCATAGGTTTACTGAGGCTCACTCAACAGCCTTTAGACTAGGTCCTGTCTCAGCTGTTAATCACACTCTTTATTCCCTAAAGCTCAGAATTTCTATTCACTGTAGACATATATGCACAAAAAAATCCATAAATTAAAAAAGGACAATTAATCAAATCAATCTTTCATCTACTGGCTGTTGTATTATTAACATCACAGGACTGACCCTCTCCTCTACAGAAGGGTTCAGTGACTCTACATGTTACAGAGGCAGGGGTGGAATCAAAGATAAACTCACTAAAACCATCGAAAATCCCATCCTCACTCTTCTAAAAGTCCTTCAGCAAATTTTTGAGGAACAAGTAACTAGACTGTGTGACTGTAGAGAGCCTCCCTGGAAACTATCAGATCAGGGATAGGACAGATGCAGCAAAATACCTCTGGTAGGACAAAGCCTAGGGCATGTAGGAGGAAATGAGGTCAGAGGTTGGAAAGCAGAGAGGAAAAGAAAGAGGGGCAGGTAAGGACAGAGTGTCAGGAAGGCCAGACCCAAGATGGCATCAAGGCACAGAGGACATGTTATTCTCAACTCTAATACCTGAAAAGGCATAGAAATTTTCATGCAAGTGATAAAAGGAAGACTGATTTTTGAAAATATCACCCTGGCTACCCTTTGGGGACAAGCCAGGCAGATGTGTGACACCTCTTATACAAGTAGTACTACTTTCAGTGAAAATGGATAGGGTCTGTTTCTTCATGAAGCCCTGAACTGCTGGATCTAAATGACATTCAGATTCATTTGTTCATATTAGCTAGGAATTGAGGGGGGAGGTCTTCTATTCAACACTCTCTTTTCTTTTTAAAATAATGTTATTTGTTCTTTTAGTATTTTGTAACATATGGACTGATCATGTTCATCCTCCTCCTTCAACTTTGATCTCAGAAACTCTCCCATTGAACATCATGTGATCTATTCATTTATCATCTACTTATATCTATCTCACTTTTAAAAGAAAAACAAACAAAATCTATGAAGTCCGGTTTGTGTTAGCCAACTATTTCTAGCCATGGGGCCTATCATGGGGTATGGGCAACAAATACCATATCTGTCATTCCATTAAATAAAATTAACTCGCTCTCCCAGAAGCAATCAAATGCCTTGGCTAGAGATGGGACTCTGTGCCCCTATGCCTTCCTCCATGCGGGTACTTTGTCTGACTTGAGCTTGTTCAGGTCTTCACAGTTGACAGCAGGTTCTCAAGGTCTCTGAGCTCACATGCGCATAACAGAGTACCTGATATTCTCTCTCTTCCTGTGGCAGTAACTTATCTTCTAAAATCTCCACCCTACTGCTAGGCAAGTAGCCTTCAGCAGGTAGAAAGGTCACTAGGAAACCATGTGTTGGAAATGCCCCTGGGTACTAATTTCCACCTGCCAGCCTTTTGCTTTATGA
This sequence comes from Montemys delectorum, assembly GCA_019843815.1. Taxonomy (NCBI): domain Eukaryota; kingdom Metazoa; phylum Chordata; class Mammalia; order Rodentia; family Muridae; genus Montemys; species Montemys delectorum. Next base: position 44,738 of record JADRCD010184866.1, read on the forward strand.
AATCCCTTCCTACTCCATTTGATTCATTTGCCAATAAGAACCTGTAACAAATGTTCCAAAGCTTTCACTTTCTGTCAGAGATTCTCTAAGTCTTTAAGGACAGTGAGTAGCAGAGACAAAGAAGGTATTCCATCCTAAACAGACACTAATAATATGGAAGACGACTGGCTTGGGAACCGCATAGATTCCCCACCAACTAGGCTTATGACCCTGTACAGATTCTTCAAGCTTTTGTTGCCTTACTATCTTAGTTCATCAAATGTAGATTTGAAAACATACCTCATGGACAGGGTGTGAGAATTAGAAATGATTTGCACTGTAAAAGAATGGACCTAGAAAATAGTATACAGAATGAAGTAAGCCAGACCCAGAAAGACAAATGCTATATTTTCTTTTGTGGGGATGCTAGCTTAGAATATTTAGACGTGAGGACATTACACGCAGTAACTGCTAATATCAGGAAAGTAAAGGGGCCATGGTGGAAGCAGAGAGAAGGAGAGCTTTAAAGGACATAGAGCATGGTAGGGCATGGTTGCGGTGGAGGGAAAACAGGAAAATGGGTGAGGGGAATTTCCATGAGGAGAGGGGAGGGAGACCAACACAGGGGAGAGGGAAAGAGCGATAAATTACACAAAGGACATTTGGAAAGGCCATAGGGAGTTATAGTATTTGTTATTTACTTAAAATATATATAAAGTATAATAAGTTTATGTTTATACAAATATATATAGTTGATGTTACAGCACTTGGGATGACAATGTTTCTCCCTCAAACCCACGGATTGTCCAACAAAAACCCATTACCAGGCATGGGAAACCTTCCTTTGAGTTGTTAGGTGAGTTCAAAAACAAATCACCTTAACAATATATGTTATTGCTACTGCCCTTGGTTGCCACTCAGAGAAAGAAGGCAAAAGGCACCACATGGTGCAAAGGACACCATTTTTGTGGACTTGGATCTTGGAGAAATCAATATGGATCTGAACTTGAAGCCTCCTCGTTGAGAACTATCTTTCATAGTATCAGAAGAAGCTATACAAGCTCCTGGGAGAGGGAAGCCACCGGCAGCCCTATACACCTGTGACAGCTACAAACCACAGCAATGATAAACATGGCAGAATGTTCTAACCTGTACAATAGTGGCACTCTTGGAGGCAACCAACCACGTAATAATTGAACAAATAGAAGGAAATGCATACTTGGCACTGTAAGCTGAGCCAACTGCCTGTGCTGGTGAGGCCTTTGAACCTAGGGAAAACCTACTACCCTAGAGGTCCTAAAACAGTTTGTCTATGAACTGCATTTTCACTAAGTAGTAAAACAGATGTGACCCAATACTCTAAAGTGAGCTGTGGCCTTTGGAGATTTCTGGGAAGAATTTTCTTCCACAAGACAGATGAGAGAAAAAGTCTTCCTTCCTTTAACCTTGCTTATTCCTTTCGGGGGCAATGATAGTGTGCTAGTTCAGAAAGTTGTAGTCCTTCTTGAAGGAACGAGGGGAGAAACTGTCAACTTGTGATGGAATGAACCTGTAACTACAGCATCAGTTTATAAATAATTTTATGAACAATGTAAGCCATTTCTAATTCTCATGCCCTATCCATGAGGTAGGTTTTCAAATCTACATATTATGAACCAAGAAACTAATGGGTCACAAATTCAAGGCCAGCCTATGCTATAAAGCAAGATTCTGCCTTAAGAAAGGGGGAAAGGCAATCTGTCACAGTAGCTGTGCAAAAGCATCAAAGGAGTATGTATGCCCTTGGTGATGCTATTAAGATAAAGAGCAGGCCTGGCACCATCTGCAGATAGGCTCCTCCTCACTAGTGAGTGCTCTAGGTATCGGGACTGAAGCCTTAAACAGTGGCACTTACTCAAGATTAGTAGAAACGATTCTCATTTCCTCATTAGTTAACTTCTGCTAAGTATGTTCGAAGCTGACTTTGCCATGCTTTCGTGGAAAGGAGGCTAGGTCCGATGGGTAGGGTTGCTTGAGCTCGTTATTCCATTGCTCTAGTCTCACAGCCAGCACTGTCTGCCCCTTAGGGTAGAAGAAAAGCTCCTTTGCTCAGAGCACAGTGACAGATGCCCCCAGAGGAAGGTTAGACTCCAGGCTACAGTGAAGAGGTACATTTCAGAATAAGCAATTTGTGTATTCACCAGTAGTCTTCCAGCAATTCTTTTCTTACTATAAAACAAAAGGCTCAGTACTGACACCAGAACCTGAATGTTCTGAAGATCTAGGCCCCTGCTTGGTGATATTTTTACTATTTCAGGGCATTGCTAGCTCCTAACTGCGGGAGATTCAGCTTGTTTGTCTTGTTCTTAAATAAGGTATAAGTAAACACATGGTGGGCTGTGACATTCCCTTCTATACTTGGGCTAGATCACAGTGTTTTCGTGGGAATGTGATTACTGTCAGGTGTGGGGGCCAGTGTGCTGCCCTCCTGCTGCCTCTCCACCTGTCCACTGCCAGGTGAACAATTCAGTCTCGTCTCAGCTTCCTGTCTACCTTCAGCCAGCTGATGCTTCCCTGCTGACCCATCATGCTTCCTGTATCTTCATATACTCTCTCCTGTTAAGAATTCCTCAACTCTCTCATCCAAGAATACTCTTTACTCTAGCTTTGTTTTTTAATGAAGGTCCTATGAGGCAAGTGCCCCTTCCCCAGAGTCCAACCGTGAAGTTCAGTTCCCATCAGAAGTGATGCAATCAGTGACGGGATAATTCGGACTCAGGACAGATGTTTTATGACAACAAATCACAATTGCTTCATTTGTCATCTCCTCTCCAAAAATCTCCATTTAATCTATACAAATTGACTGTCATTCCCTTCTTAGGATAAACCCAAGGATCTGGATGTTTAACGAACATGCCAAACCTCAGAGTTAGTTAAGAATAGAACCTAGGTTTTTGTTTTTGTTTTGTTTTTTGTTTTTTTGTGTTTTTTTTTTTTTTT
>JADRCD010184869.1:0-26488 GCA_019843815.1 Montemys delectorum
GTGTGTGTGTGTGTGTGTGTGTGTGTGTGTGTGTGCGTGCACACATCAACATCATGTGTCTTGCTTAATTATTCTCCACCTTGTTTTTGAGACAGTGTCCCTCACTGAACTTGGCACTTGTATTCAGCTAGACAGAATGGCCAGCAAGCCCCAGAGATCTTCCTGCCTCTGTTTCCCTAGCACTGGGTACCCTCCAGCATGCACTTCTGTACCCAGCTTTTACAGGCATGGGGAACCCAAACTCACAGCAAGCACATTACCAACGGAGCCATCTCTCCAAGCTGCCACTGGCAGCATTTTACCAATTGTGTGATTCTGTCTCCATTTGAGTCACTTCTAACTTGTTCTCTTTTCTCCTTTCAAGTATATATGTGGATGCTTGGCCCCAGGATTGCCTTGTGGACTAAATGATTGTGGCCCAAATGAGCTAGTGTATAGAAGATGCTTGGCATGCCTTAGGTAAATCAGCCCCTTGTTCTCTCATTACTGGTGTGTGCTCTTTACCCTGCCCTACCGTTCCTGGTTCAAGACACCATGCTCCTACTGTTGAGTTCAGTGGAACGAGAGGTGCGTTCCCTTACTTGGAAGAGCTCAGAGCGAGGCTGGTGGATGGTGACAATCACAATTCGGTCCCTGCGAGCCAGCTCGGCCAAGAGGAGGACAATCTGATTTGCAGTCATGCAGTCCAGTCCTGTGGTTGGCTCATCAAGCATCATGACCTCTGCCGGCAAAGAAGGGTCGGATGTCTGAACCACTGCCCAACATGCTCTGTGCTTAAAACTCAGTATGTCTGACCACTCCTTCATTGAGATGCCGTACCCCGTCCAAACTGTGTGGTGAGAAGTAGCCACATCGAAACTGGCTTTCAGCCTGAGCCCAGGAGAAAGACCCTGACCTGGAAGGACCCGGCTCTCAGCTCTGGAGCGCACCTGGGGACAGGGGAGACCCTATCAGGCCTCTTTGTACTCTGGACTACTTGGGCTCCATTCCTGGAGCACTGGCAAAGCTCAGGGCTAGCAGGCAGGCTTGGGGAGGGTAAGAAAGTAGCTAATGTTTACCTAGCCCAACCCTGTTTCATACCAGGGCACTTTGCAGTATTAATGTGGCCTGGTCTTTGCACAGCAGAAGGAAGAAATAAGGTCTGAAGTGTCTGGCAGGCATTGGCCGGGTTCCTTGGAGGCTTTAACTATATCCCACATCTACCCAAGAAGTGGCAAGGACTTTTTATCATCTCCTGACCATGCACCATCAGAAGAGGCAGGCTTATTCTAGTCCAGGGTATAGAAAGAATCCAGGTGCAAGATGCCCTCTCGAAGGAGCCCGTAAGTGGTAAGGTTTGTCAAGTTGGGAGATGACCAAACCAGGCAGGGGGAGGCAGAGGACTGGCTATCTCACCTTGATCATCTTTTCCCCATGGTATGTACAACTCATAAACACTCTAGTCGTCCCAGAACCCATTGGCCTTCCCTATGGGGCACAAGAGTCCTGTTCTCAGAAATCAGCATGGGCAGGGTGGGCCTCATTTTCATGGAAGGCTCTGGTGGACCACAGATACACAAACAGGACACTCTTAAGAGATGTTCAGTGTAAATAAATGGTTTCTAGGATAGTAGTCCTAACTCTGAATAACCCAGTAGCCCCATGGTTAAGGGAAAACATGGTAAAAGCTGAAGATGCATTTAATACACCCAACCTCCTAAGCATCTTAGCTGGGTAACAGTGCACCATAGGCCAGTCATTGCCCCTCACGGGCTCCCTGCTGCTACCCAGCATCATGAGGAAGTGGACTAGCGTTTATCATTAGTCTGAGAAAGGATCAAAGTTCAGTTGAGTGTGTACCACTGTTACATTACTGTAAGGTTGGACTCTGGTAAGTTAGGGAACTGTCTCCCGAATTACAGACCCTCACCAGGAAATGAACTACATAGCATTTCCTAAAATTGGGGTCTCAAATTCCAAACCCCAGGGATATCGGTCCTACACAAACCACTTCTCACTGGGGACTGTGAGGAAAGAACCTCAAGCACCCGAGGACATGTGGAGGATACCCTGCTAGCATCTGGTAACTGCTTTGTGTCCCACTTACTGGGATCTTGAAGGAGCTGGGCTGCAATGGAGACTCGGCGCCGCTCGCCACTGGAAATTCCCCCAAAATTATAGTTGCCAATCATTTGGTCTGCCACGTGGCTCAGACTCAGCTCTGTCATGACTGCCTCTACCTGTAAGAGATGCAACACCCTAGGGCTGCTGTCTGCCTCTGTGGCTGGTACTTCAGTTTATGGGCTGGTGATGACCCAGGAGAGATAACATTTCTCTAGAGTACAAGGGCCACTTTCAGACTCGCCATACCCTGGGGAGAAAAGTCCATTAGTAAAATCTACCTTAGTTTAATACATCACACACAGGTCAGATTTAAATAAAAGTTTTAAGTCCCTGGGGAGAAAAAAAAATGTTTATTCTTGCAACAGAAAAATATCCCAAAGGCATAATTATGACATAGATTATGTTAAGTATTTGGGTTTTGAAATTTTATTATCATAAACATTTTATATGCTTTAAAAAAAAACCAATTTGGTTTGAAGTGGCCCCCATATCCCCTTCGTAACCCGAGTAACTCCTGGAGGTTCAAGTGGCTAACCACATGTGCTTTTACATCAAAGGAGTATAATCCAGCTTCCAAAAGTAATTAAAAGCCATGCTAATCTTTACTCAAATCTCTTTGAGAAACTTCAAAGAGTCCCCAACATATAATCCAAAGCTCTGCGCATGTCCAGGCTTCTAATTCCCCACCAGTCCTCTCCATTCACTTACCCCGCAGCTCCCTGCAGTACACTTTTTTTTTTTAATTTTAAACTAGGTATTTTCTTTATTTACATGTAAATTTCTCCTTTCCCAGTTTCCCCTCCAAACAAACAAACAAACAAAAACAACAAGAACAAACTCCTGTTGCCTCCCCCATCCCCATGCCTGACACCCCACCCTCTCCCACTTATTGGCCCTGGCATTCCCCTACACTGGGGCACAGAACCTTCACAGGGCCGAGGACCTCTCCTCCTATTGATGATCAACTTTGCAATCCTCTACTATACACATGCTGCCAAAACAATCAGTCCCACCATGTATAGTCCTTGGTTGGCGATTGGGTCCCTGGGAGCTCTGAGGGTACTAGTTAGTTCATATTGTTGTTCGTCCTAAGGGGCTGCAAACCCTTCAGCTCCATAGAACCTTTCTCTAACTCCTTCATTGGGGACCGTGTACTGCAGTTCACTTCTTATTCTCAACTCTCCACAACATAACATTCCAAAACAATCCTGACTGGCTTGCTAAAAAGGCTGCCCTTCCTCGATCTCCCCTCCTCAGCTTACTGCAGCCCCCAGAGACCGTTGGGAAATCTGTACCTCTATCCTTCCTTGGTCTGCAGGAAGCCCTGGGGGAAGCAGAGGCAAGACTGAAAAAATACAGCAGAGAATTGGTTCTCGGCGCCTTTAATGAGATTGTGTCCCTTTTAAAATGGAAAAAGAAGATAGAAAGAAACCAGGCACCTTTCTTTGAAAAAGAGCTACAATGTGACTGCAGGAAAAGAGACAGAGAAGAGGAGCCAGAGGAGCCAGCATAAACGAAGAAGCCCTGGCCTACAGAAGATGTGGAAGAGAAACAAGGCAAGCTATCAGAAAGCTAGCAAGATCTGATCTGGGAAAAACTCCTCTTGGAATCAGATGGAAAGATCCTAGAACTGAGCTTCACTTGACATGTGGGTGCTCTGAATCAAACCCTGCTTGGTCTTCTGAAGAAAAAGCCAGAGCTCTTAACCACTTATCTAAGAGCCATCTCTCCAGCTCCCTTCTCAAAAAAAATTTAAATGGGATTTCTCTGAACATTTTAGATTCAAAGAAATTACCAAAGCAAGCAGCGAGACGGCTGCAGAGGGGCTGCATAGCTTGTCCCTTCCTCTGTCACTTGGCTAGGCCCACCAAGCCACGTGAACATGTTTTTTACACAACCATCTCCCAGGTGTCCTCTCAGATTAGGGTTTCCAAGAAAGTATGGAGTCAGAGGGTGTGGGCTTTTCCCACGGGGTGGGGATGAAGTCCCCTCCCCCGGCTGATATTAGATATTAGTGAGATATTGTATTTGTACAAGCCTGCCGAATGCCAGCCAGAGAAGACACAGGGACAGGACTCGTGCAATACCCCTGAGTTCTCTAGGTAACCGTAGAGGGAGAGACAGCTGAGGCATCCCTAAGTGGGTGCTGGGCACCTACAGCTAACTGCCCTGTAAGCTGCCTACCTAGGGCCAGGAAACGTTCCTGTTGCAGGTGACAGCCCTGCCTGCTGCTGTTTTTTTCCCAGATGACTCCCAGGCCTTCACAGTGCAGACTGAACTAAGTTAAGCAATGTTTCTAGCTAAGATCAAGGTGGATTTATTTACAGCTACTTGCAAAATGGGTGTGGTCAGCAAACAAACCTAGAAGAAAAATGACTCCAAGGTTTCTTCCTTAATGGAAGAAACTTAGTCTACTTTGCATGAAGCCCCATAAAGACAAGACAGATAGGAGGCTAACAGCACCGACCACCTGAATTGGATCCCCTGAAGCCACACGATGATGGGAACCAGAGGCATCATAACAAACCAGACGGGTTGGAGGGTCAGATTTCAGATGTTCAGACAGTTCTCATAGCTACCACTTAGGATGGCAGAGGTAGAGAATACAAGTGTGAAAGCAAAGATAAAAACGGGATAAAAAAGGGGTGGCCGGAGGAGCTGCTGAGGCACCTGGTCTTGTCCCCTGCGGAAATGGCCTTCACTCTGAGTTAACTTCAAGTACCTTCTTGTTGTAGAAGTCCGCGGAGCTGCGGCGGAGGGCCAGCATCGCAGTGTATCTCAACGTCTCGCGCACAGTGAGGCTGCTCAGAAAGACGTCACTCTGCAGGAAAGGGGACATCAGGGCCTTCGGAACCCCGGGGACAGGGGCCAGAGCCCAGGCAGGCCAGGGCCAGGGACACGCCCACCTGCAGGACGTAGGAGAAGCAGTCTTGGAACTGGTCCCTGCGCAGCCTGCAGCCGTTCACAAACACCTCCCCTTCCAGGGTCCCAGTGCGCCGCAGCCTCCCCGAGATGGCGTCCAGCAGCGTGGTTTTCCCTGAGCCTAGGGGCGACAAGAAAAGGCCCTGGAGGAGCCTCTGCACGGTGAGAATAGGGGCAATTCTCCAGACCCTTTTTGTCTCAATGGGACCCCCCTCTCCATAGCTCCCGGTGGTCAGAATCCCAGGGTCTAAATAAATCTTTCCAGTTTACCCTCTGAGTGAACTGGGACACGCCTAGTAAAGAGGCCAAACACCACATGGAAGTGTCTTCTGGATCTGATGACAAGGAAGCAATTCTCTTGCCCTTGGTAGTGACAGAACTGGAATCCAGGTCTGAAGAATCTTTGTAATTACTCTTTTTTTTTTTTAAGTTTTATTGCATTATAATGAGAAAAGTTACATGATTTCAATTTATCTGAATTTGTTAATATTTAAAAACATTTTAAGTAAATAGAATTTAATCACATTATTATTTTCCTTTTGTACCCCAACTCCTCCCAGAGACCCCCTTCAATACCTACAATATCTTTTCTGTCATATTCTTTAAAATTTATAAAATATCATAACAATAAAAATGAGTATTATAAAAGTTGTTTGACATAAGACAACAATTAATTTAACAGTATTATGTAGATGCTTGTCTGCGACAATACTGAAAGTATATACATTTTTCTCAATATAAATTTTAAATAACTCCAAATGTATTAACTGTATATTTCAAAATAATGCATCACTATTAATATTTTCTTAAATGAACATAAATATATAAAGTGTTTTTGTTTGTTTGTTTTCTATCTAGTAGACCTTAAAATCTTGGCTCTTACTGTGGTAACTTGATACAAGAGTTACAAATGTCAAGCAAAGCATTCAGTCTTAATCTTTGTTGTTCTCTTACAAACCCCCTCCCAATTTAATTGTCTACATTTCTTTTGGGTATATAAATACTTTTAAAATATGTAAGCTGTTCTGAAAACCATAGTATAGTGTAAAAACATAAAATAAACAATACTACTAATAGAGAGGCTGAGATAGGAGAAGCAAGATCTCAAGACCATTATGTTGTACACAGCAAGACATTGTCACGAACAAACAAGCTGAAAGTGTATATGGATTGTATAATATTGGACCTATTTCTCCAATTACCAAATTAGAGAGACCATTGGATGACAGTCAATAAATTTCTAATTTCTCATATTTTTGGATTTCAATCGATTAGGGTATGCTGATAATATTAATTTTCATATTAAGATATTAAGAAAAAGTAATTGATACTTCCTGTTGTTTTTGTTGTAAGAGGTGGAATTAGATTTGTGTGGATTTGTTGAAAGATTACTTTCTTGCTTCTTCTAGGGTGTAGTTTTGCTCCTTATGTTGATGTTTTCCATCTATTATCCTTTGGAGGGCTGGATTTGTGGAAAGATATTGTGTAAATTTTGTTTTGTCATGGAATATCTTGTTTTCTCCATCTATGGTAATTGAGAGTTTTGCTGGGTATAGTAGCCTGGGCTGGCATTTGTGTTCTTGTAGGGTCTGTATGACATCTGCCCAGGATCTTCTAGCTTTCATAGTCTCTGGTGAGAAGTCTGCCATAATTCTGATAGGCCTGCCTTTATATGTTTCTTGACCTTTTTCCCTTACTGCTTTTAAAATTCTTTCTTTGTTTAGTGCATTTGGTGTTTTTATTACTATGTGACAGGAGGAATTTCTTTTCTGGTCCAGTCTATTTGGAGTTCTATAGGCTTCTTGTATGTTCATGGGCATCTCTTTCTTTAGGTTAGGGAAGTTTTCTTCTATAATTTTGTTGAAGATATTTGCTGGCCCATTACATTGGGAGCCTTCACTCTCTTCTATACCTATTATCCTTAGGTTTTGTCTTCTCATTGCATCCTGGATTTCCTGGATGTTTTGGGTTAGGAGCTTTTTGCTTTTTGCATTTTCTTTGACTGTTGTGTCAATGTTTTCTATGGTGTCTTCTACCCTGAGATTCCCTCTTCTATCTCTTGTATTCTGTTGGTGATGCTTGCATCTATGAATCCTGATTTCTTTCCTAGGTTTTCTATCTGCAGGGTTTCTCTCTTTCTGATTTCTTTATTGTTTCTATTTCCATTTTTAGATTCTGGATGGTTTTGCTCATTTCCTTCACCTGTTTGATTGTGTTTTCCTGTAGTTCTTTAAGGGATTTTTGTGTTTCCTCTTTAAGAGCTTCTAGCCCTTTACCTGTGTTCTCCTGTATTTCTTTGAGGGTGCTATTTATGTCTTTCTTAAAGTCCTGTAACATCATCATGAGAAGTGATTTTAGATCTGAATCTTGCTTTTCTGGTGTGACTTGTAATGGTGAGAGTATTGGGTTTTGATGATGCCAAGTGACCTTGGTTTATGTTGTTTATTTTCTTATGCTTGCCCCGCATCATCTGGTTATCTCTAGTGCTACCTGACCTTGCTAAATCTGACTGGAACCTGTCCTTCCTGTGATCTTGATTGTGTCAGAACTCCTCAGAGTCAAGCTGTCTCTGTGATCCTGTGATTCTGGGATCCTGTGACCCTTGGGCTTGTTAGTGCACCTGGAAGTGGAGTTTCCTCTGGGTGTTTTGGGAATGACTGCAGAGTTTGCGCCCAAGGTCTGCTCAGGGCACCAGCCCACACAGACTGGAAGCAACCAGAGCCACTGGGCTGACAGAGTTCCTGTGTGCCTGGGTCCTGCTAGTCCCAGTTACTCCCAGTGTTGGGACAGATGTTGTGTCCTCCTCACTTCTGATCCTTGGTGTTAGAGTGCCTGGGAGTGGAGCTTCCTCTGGGTGTAGTGGGACAGGAAGGAACCTGAGACACTGGGCTGGTGGAGTTCCTGTGTACCTGGTCCCGGTGGTCCCACTTACTCCCAGTGTTCAGACAGATGTTGTGTCCTCCTCACCTCTGATCCTGGGTGTGTTAGAGCACCTGAGAGTGGAGCTTCCTCTGGGTGTTGTGGGACAGGAAGGAACCTGAGCCACTCTGCTGGCAGTGTTCCTGTGTGCCTGGGTCCCACTGGTCCCAGTTACTCCTGGTGTTCGGACAGATGTTGTGTCCTCCTCACCTCTGATCCTGAGTGTTAGAGCGCCTGGGAGTGGAGCTTGCTCTGGGTGTTGTGGGACCAGAAAGCGTATTTACTCTTTATAAGAGAGGGTTCAGGTGGTAAGGATGCTTGCAGCCAAACCTGAGGACCTGAGTTCAGTCCCAGAGGTGAAAGGAGAGCCTGAATTATCAAAAGTTGTCCTCTGACTTTCCACAAACATGCTATGGCATGCATTCACCCATACACATACACACATGCATAAATAAATAGTGGGGGAAATTGGGGTTGAGAAAAATGCAGGTTACTGGGCAGTGGTGACCCAGGCTCTGAATCCCAGTACTAGTGAGGCAGAAGCAGGCAGATCTCTGTGAGTGTGAGGCCAGCCTGGTCTACAGAGTGAGTTCTTGGACAGCCAAGGCTATACAGAGAAACCCTATCTCAAAAAAACAAAAACAAAAAACAAAAAAAATAAACAAACAAAAAACAAAAAAACAAACCAGTAAGGTGGGGAAGAGGGAGAGGGAGAGAGAGAGAGAGAGAGAGAGAGAGAGAGAGAGAGAGAGAGAGAGTTCTGAATAGAAAAGCAAGGAGGGCTGTTGGAAGCGTTTGGCGCCTAGGACTTAAATGTCTTTTTGTGACCTCCTAAGCCTGCCCAGCTTGATGACCTTGCTAGAGTTGCCTGGCTCTCCTGACTCATGATCTGAGACCCTGATGGAGACTCACAGACTGAATGTGATTCTGATTTTTAACAAGTTCCTGAGTGTTAGAGTGTGAGGGACACTGGCTTAACAGCTTTGGGGAAAGCAACCTCAGCCTGCGCCAAGAGCCTGGGCTATAGCTAGCCAGTTACTCCCCCAAACACTCCTGTAGATTTCTAGAGAAGCGACTGCCTGGTGCTTGAGGTGACAGAGGAACATGCTTCTCTATTTTGTTTTGTTTTGTTTTCCCAAGGTCACATCATACACAGGTAACCTGGGTCCCAGGACCCCTGGAGACAGGACAGACTTCCCAGTGATTCCTACTAGCTAACCAGACTTATTAACAAGAACACAGGCAGGAGGCTCTGAACCACCTGAGAGAGCAAGGGAATTCTGCCAGGCTGAGCAGCTCACACAGGACCAGACAGAAGATCTTCTATCCAAGCATTTTGTAGAAACTGCTTTTGCTATGAGGGGGTCCAAAGATAAGTTCTTACAGCAACCACCATGATGTCTAGACCATGTCTGAGCAAACTCAGGATTAGCGTGCATGTCTGGGTAGTATGGAACAGAAAGGGGAACGAGAGTAGCCTTTAAAAGGAACGGGCTTCCAAGATGTCATCGTTTGTGCTTTGCATCCTGTAAATGTTGATAATAAGCTGTTTATTACACTTCGCTGTTCACGAGACTCACCCCCGGCTTTCCTTCTGCCCACATATATTGTGTAGGCTGTTTGCAACTGTTTTCTAGTGACATTAAGAGTATAGTTCACGTGGAGACACTTTAGCAGTTGTCACCTTCCCACTTGTATTTATGGGTGTTAGCTCAACTGCCTCACTGCAGAAAAGACTTATTATCACAGTCAGTGTGTTTGTAAACTGCCTGAAATGAAAGTGTAGGCATAGAAACGTTTTCTTGTAATAAGAGAAAAAATAAATCGTGGGCTGGGGGAATGGCTCAGTTGTAGAACACTTCGTTCAACCTCCTGTTACACACACACACACACACACACACACACACGGTGTGGGGGGAAGGAGGAGGAGGAGGAGGAGAAGATGAAGAAGAAGAAGAAGAAGAAGGAGAAGGAGGAGGAGGAAGAGGAGGAGGAGGAAGAAGAAGAAGAAGAAGAAGAAGAAGAAGAAGAGGTGGGGGAGGAAAGAAGAAGAGGAGAAGGAGGAGAGTGACCCACAGTGGGATTTACGACCTGACTTCTCAGCTCTGAGCCCTGCCCTTCCAGTGAGGTTGTTCTAACCAGACCCTCAACCCTACAAGGTAGCTCGATGCTTCAACCCCTCCTTGGCATTTGCTCCTGCTGCCTGCCCTTTCTCTCTGTCTGCCTGTCTGTCTGTCCCTGCAGCTTCTCAGCCTCACACAGAGACCCTTGGGGTTCCACCTGACCTTCTCTTCCTTCCGGTTCTCACAAAACAATGCCAAGGACTAACTTATTACCTAAGTGTGACAGCATAGGAGGATGCCACTGTGGAGGTAGATTCTTAGTCACATATAAGCCTTCGGGTGACTGAAGCAGTATTAGGAAGCTGATAAGACATTGCCCTCACAACTGGAGTTAGTACACTTAGAGAAGAGGCTGAGGGTCAGGGAGATGGTTCAGTCGGAAAACAAGCATGAAGACTAGAGTTAAAACCCCAGTAAACAAAGCCAGCACGGTGATGCACAATTGTAATCCTGGTACCAAAGAGGCAGAAACAGGTGGATCTCTGGGCCTCAACGGCTTCCCAGCAGCCTTGCCGAGTCAGTAAGTTCCAGGTAAAACTTAGAGACCTTGTCTCAGAAAACAAGATGGGAAGCCAAGAGTGACAGCACAAAACTTTAAGGCCAGAGCTCTGGAGGCACAAACAGGCAGAAGAGCTCTGGGTCTGAGAGCAGGTTGGTCTACAGAGCAACTTCCAGACCAGCCAGGGCAAAAAAAAAAAAAAAGAAAGAAAGAAAGAAACAAAGAAACAAAGAAAGAAACAAACAAAGAAAAGAAAAAGAAAAAGAAAAGAAAGAAAAAAGGAAAGAAAGGGAAACCAAACCAAACCACACACACACACACACACACAAATAAAAATCTACCCACAAACAAAATTCAAGCGCAAAAAAGAGGACACCTAGGTTGATTCAGGCCTTCACAATCACATGCACCTGCACATATACACGCAGAGTCATTTAGTTAATTCACTGAAAATGTAAGAGACTTGGGAGAAATCCCACAACCCTTCCACTATGTGAGATTAGAGCCAGAAACTAACTGCTTCTGGGGAAGCCAGCGGCTGTGACTCTGATATAAAATGCCCCACCCCCGCCCTCAGCCTCTTACTTCCCCAGTTGCTGGGGCTGCTTGTGGAGATTCTGGGAACATTAGGAGGGATGACTAGCTGGAAGAAGTAGATCACCGTAATGCTTCTCAGGCGTGCTCCTTCGGGGTGCTCCTCAATGGTGCTCCTTGGGTGTATCTTGTTCCGACCCTTCCTGACTCTTCTCTCTGCTTAGCGTTCATCACGATATCAGCGTTCTGTCACACCTCTCACCATGATGGGCTGAACTCTTAGAAACCATGAGCCAAAACACATTCCTCCTCCTTTAAATCATTTATGCCAAGTGTTTTGCCCACAGTGACAAACAGCTAGGACCTGAGCCCTCAGCACAGACCAGCTCTGTCAGGCTTTGATCTTGGCTGTCAGTCTCTTGAAGTATGAGTATACACTTGCTCATAAGTCATCTAGTATATGATTATTTTCTTACAGTAACCAATTAGACTAAAATAGTCAGTAAATTGTTATTACTGTTGTTATTATTTCATTTAATCTTCATCTATTGTCATATAGCTGTTCTTGAATGAATGCTCATGGATTTAATTTGAGGCTAGAGATCCATTTTGTATTGCTATAGGAAAATGCCTGAGACTGGATGCCTGAGATTGAGTACTCGTAGAAGTGTGTGTGTGTGTGTGTGTGTGTGTCTGTCTGTGTCTGTAAGTCTGTGTATCTGTCTGTCTGTCTGTGTGTCTATCTCTGTGTGTGTCTGTCAGTCTATGTGTGTGTGTGTGTTTTTGTGTATGTGTGTTGGCCCACAGTCTTGGAGACTTAGCGTTCAAACAGGATAGCCTTATGTGTTTGGCCTCTGGCTGCACAGCACCATGGATGGTGTCATTGTAAATCAACAGGTATGGAGCTTCTGCATGATGACACAGGAGCCAGAGGGATCCAGGCATCAGACCTTCTTTTATACAAACTTTCTCTGGTGAGAACCATTTTGGACACTGCATGAACTACATTCATCCCTTCAGAGGGCTACAGCCCGTGGTCCTCCATCCTCCCTAGAGCACCAGGCTTCTCATTTCCACAGGAAGAACAAGCTTCTGTCACAGAGCTTTGGGGCTCACTCTCAGCTACATCCAAACAGTGTCATGCCTGACTCTGACCACAGACTTACACTGCCTGTTTCTAGGAAAGAGCAAGACAAGGGACAGTTAAATGCTAACAATTTACAAGGGGCTGCTCAGTCAAGAGGATTCTATGAGTCTAATATGTCAGAGTCTTAAATGGATACATTCAGAATAACCTACTGTTGTGAACACTGAGGTATGCCTCCCAGAGCCCCTCTTCTGGGCCAGTGTACCCCTCCCCAGCTGCCGCAAATAGGAGAATTTACAGCTATAGGTTTTGCAGGGGCAGGGGTGGAAACCCCTCAGAGGATAATGACTGGTTAGTGGAAGAACACAAAACAACCATGGAAGTCACATTCTAAGGTTAAAATCTGTCCTGTAAAGAAGAGCGAGACACGGGGACTGCACGGGTCTCAGTGCAGTGTGTGTGATACCTAACTCCTGAAGAAAGAGGCTCAAAGAAAGCATAGTGTGCTGGGTAAAACTTGATAATAACATGAATTCTTTTTTAGTGTTCTCTGTTCTCAACTGTTTGTCTGTTGATGATCATAATGAAAAGACAAGTAGGGTCCAGAATAGAAGTTAAGTCCTGCCTAACAACACCTTGACAAGAACTTTCCAGATGTGGAAATATCAATTGAAAATATATCTGGTTGGGAGACCTCGAAGGGGTTAGGAATTCCACAGAAAGACCAACACAGTCAACTAACCTGGACTCTTAGCTCTCAGAGTCTGAACCACCAACCAAAGAATATGCATGGGCTGGACCTAGGACTCCTTGCACCACAGTCAATCAAATAAAC
The DNA here is from genome assembly GCA_019843815.1 of Montemys delectorum. Classification (NCBI taxonomy): domain Eukaryota; kingdom Metazoa; phylum Chordata; class Mammalia; order Rodentia; family Muridae; genus Montemys; species Montemys delectorum. Next base: position 13,023 of record JADRCD010184869.1, read on the forward strand.
AGGACAGTGAGCAGGATGCAAAGTGAATAAAAAAGAAAGGAAGGAAGGAAGGTGAGAGGGAGGGAGGGAGGGAGGGAGGGAGGAGGGAGAGAGGGGAGGGAGGAAGAGAGGAAGGAAGGGAATACAGCTGGGGCTGGGGCTCTGTGGCAAAGGACTTACTTAGCATGCCCAAGGCTCTGGATTTGATCTCTAGCACCACAGTCAACAAGCAACAAGCAAAGAAAGCGCTTACGAGTCAGGCAGGACTTTCCATTCTTTCCAGGGAGTTTTCTCAAGATTTCACTTTGGTACCAGACTCTAGTCGCAGTCAGACAAGTCACTAGATTTTGTTCAAATGCTAAATGCACGGCCTTATCTCTACAGACTTAGACTTATTCCTTAAACATCGTGCTTAGCCCAAGCCAAAGCCCCCCCCCCCCAGTCTACCTTAGAAGTTAGGAGCCCCCAGGAGCTTACCTGAGCTACCTAAGATGCACATGATCTGTCCACTCTCGATGTACAAAGAGACATCTTTGAGGATTTGCCTGTCCCACCTCTGCTGGTATGACTTGATGTTCCACCAGGGCCCGACACGGTTGCTTTAAAGGGAATCCCACAAGGGCAAAGGCAGAGTAGAGTCCTGGAAGAGGCTAGACCCCTGCCCCCAAGCCCTACCCCATCCCAGTTGCTCCTGGTCAGGTTGACAACTCGGTTTCAGCCTTATATCCCACTCTATGTCCTTGGAGGTGTGATGAGAAGTTGGCCACCACCCAAGGAACATGCCTCCCATTAGCTGCTTGGATTTCTGGGTCTCTGGCTGTGGATGGTACTCTACACAATGTTTATTCTTGAGGTGAACCCTGCATTCCTTCAGCAGCTTTCATTTAACCTTGTGCCCCTAGCACCTCTAATTTCTGAGCCTTCTCCATCTACACAGGGCAGGTGGTGGACAAGCCAAGGAAGGGGTAAAGCAGAAACGGGTGAGAAGCAGAAAGTGGCTTCAGGCAGGGCATGTTTTAATGTCCAGGCTCTGCCCTGGGCAGGGGGAGGAGCTACTCACTGTTGCTACAGACTGTCCACTTCCACCCGATCTGCTAGACAGACAGCCCAAAGCCCACAGGCCCACCCACCCATTTGGAAAATGTATCAGAGAGAGTGGGAAGCCCAGCTTTTTGCTGTGAGGTCCCCTTACCTGACACTGAAGGACACATGCAGGACACCTAAGCTGTGCCGAGCCTCTGGGCCTGTAACCGAGCCTTCCTCCAGGGAGCTCTGAGACCCTCTGTTGATGTGAGGCCCTCTGGCTCCCTCTGGACTCAGAAAGGGCAGCTCACTCATGGTCAGCAGGAAGCAAATGCAAGTGAATTTTCTAGTGGCCTGTCCGGCTCCAGAGCAGCTTTAACTGAGGAGCCAATGGGAGTGCCCTGTCTGATCCAGTGCCCTCGAATCCTCGTGAGACAACAATTCACCAATTTGGCCAACGATGTCATTATCAGATGTACCTTTAGCCAGAGTGTCCTTATCTCGACAATAGGCAGAACACACAGTGTGTTTATAGGAGGGTTTGCCAGAGAGGAATGCTGGGAGAAAGGCTGGCACAGAGGACTGCTCAGGTGCCCAGCTCTAAGGAGCAAAGACAGAGCCCAGCAGCAGGAGAGGCCCCGGGAGCCACACAAAGGGCACAGACACCAAGGGTCATGGCTGAGAAGAACAATGAGGAGACCCAGCTGTGGAACGGGACTACATTTCAGGATACTTCGGTGAGTGAGCTCAGACACCTAGTCCAGGGTGAAGGCAAGGTGAAACTGACCTTTCTTTCCTACCACAGGATTAGTCCTAATTTACTACCTGGACTTCAAGTAGAATGGAAATGGGGTAACAGGGCCCTGTCTCCTCAGTGTTGGCGGGCTGAGAGGAACAGGTTCAGGAGCCAGGAGGCTGGTGAGGTCACTTCCCACTGACAACATGCTCCTGAGGGGAGGTGATGCTCCTGAGGGGAGGGAGGTGATGCTCCTCCTGAGGGGAGGCGATGCTCCTGTGAATGACTGGGATTGTTTTGCAAATGACACCCCATCACAGATCATCAGACCAAGAACCTCAGTGGTAGACAAGAGATTGCTTGTTTGGGAACGCCAGAATGGTATGCTTGCAATCTTAGATCTGGGAAAGAGACAGAATGAACAGAGAGTAGCCAGGTGGCCAGGAAGTGGAGCTCCTAGGCTTCCTTCCTCATCTAACCAGAGAAACGTTTGTTTGGTAAATGGCCTTTGACTGGAGTTACGGGCAGGCTTTGAAGTAGAAGGCAGTATGGGAAGACAGAGCAGAGATGATCTCCACCCCCAGCTTCTATACCCCGCCTACTTTTCTGGAGAGAAAGACCAGAGCAGGCTAACCACATCCAACAGGGAAGCCTCAGCCCCTGTGCTAGATGAGGCAGGGTTGCTTGGGCTTGACCAATCCTGCTACTACAGCAACAGCCAACCCTGCTGTCAGAATTCCCCACATCTATGGGGAAATAACTCCTACTACATCTTTGATGCCCCCTTCCTGAATAGGATATAAAATCAGTGGTGGCTTTGGGGACTTTTGCCCTTCACCACCACGGCTAAAGAGACAGAGACTAAAGAGCTGTCAGAATTCTATATCCAAAAGTGTTCCTAGGTCCTGCCATGTACAATTTCTCCTGTGAGGTCCCACTGTTGTAGGTGCCCTGTGATGGCCCGCCACTGACAACTGCTTGGGAAAAAACCAATGACACTGACATGCCCTGCGTGTCCGTACCTAAAAGCTGACAGTCAAGCTAAAAACTGTTCAATGGTTTTTCTCTCTGATCTCTGTATGCAAATTTAGAAAACTGGGGGTTTCTTGAGGAGCTGGCTTCTGGTCCATGCAGTGGCCATCCATCCCCTTCTCTGCCCACCCAGCATCTCACTCTACAAAGAACTCACACAGTGGCCACACATTCATTCTACTCATATTCTAGTCAGGCCTTCTACAGAGACTGGCACTGCCCATACTCAGAAAAATGGCCTGAAAGGAGGGAGGAGATCAGGGCTGTCTACACAGGGAGTTCTGGCACTGCGTACCAGAGCTGCAGGGCCCATGGTCCACAGCCTCCTCACCCCATGGACAGAAACAGGAATAGGAAAGCCTGGATTCTTAGCAGAGGCAGGTGAGATCACGTCTGCAGGGGTCAACAGAGGGCCAGGTACGTGCTTTGGGCCGGAGACTTAGTATTTTTGTCTCGGCCAGCACCGTTTTCTGCACATTTCTCCCTCGTTTTGCCCTCTGGGTTTTTCCACAAGTCTGGGCTTCTGACTCAGGAATTTAACCAGAAGTTAATACAAGGGGACATCACACTGTAGCCCAGAGGAGCCATGCTGGTTACTACAGATAAACCCGCTTTCACTTTTTTAGGCTGTCACCTGTCACAAATTCAAATGATGTTCTGACAGTCGTGCTGATTTAGTGTCAGCTGAATAGATATTTAAGGGTTTGAAAAATAGAGAGAATTTGTCAAAACCTCAGGAAGAGTCTAACCAATCCTTCCTGGGTGCCAAGGAAAATATTTTTAAATGGAGTAGAAGTCATCCACAAGCTAGACAGGATTTTTTTTTTTTCCCCTTTCAGAAGCTGAGTTGTCTGTGAGGCTCCTGGAAAGCCAAACTCTCTGTGGGCGGGGTCGGTGGACTTGGGTGAGTTAGAGTGGCAAGCTGGGCACTAATCAACTGCATCCCTGTCTTCCACTCTGTCCTCTCTGTTTGTGTAAACCCCCAGGTCTTTATACCTCTCTTGTCACAATAGTGCAGTAACCTGAGCTCTCCTGCCTCAGCAGCCCCTCCACCCCTGAAGCCAACAAACCGAACCATTGTATCAGCATCTGTATCTATGAACAGATTCCTAGCCCATGCAAGTAACTAAGATCTCTCCTAAAGATAATTGATTTGAAAACAAGAAACCCCAGGGACCTGGGAAGTGGTGCTATGGTTCTGTCAGTATCGTGATTGATCTAGCAGATTTGATGCCATGGATTTGATTCCCCAACACACACACACACACACACACACACACACACACACACACCCCAAAAGGTATCTCCAATATATTCCTACTTCAGAGAGATGAATTCTATTACAGGGGAGGGGATGGTGGGCAGTCAGATCCTGGGCATCAGGATGAGATAGGAGACATAAGTTCTAGTGTTCTGAAGCACAGTGGGTGACCAGAGTTTATACCATTGCTATTATTATTTTTTTGATAAAGATCAGAGAATGGAGCTGGAGAGATGCTCAAACGTTAAGAGCACCTGAGAATACCCGGGCCCCATTCCTATCACACACAGATGGTTCACAACCATCCATAACTCCAGGTCCAGAGGACCCAGTGACCTCTTTTGACCTCTGAGTGTACCAGGTATGTGTGTGGTACACATACATGCATGCAGGCAAGCAGTCATACACATGAAATAATATAAAATTTTAACTTGTAAAACAAAAGACCAGAAGAGAAGAATTTGATGGCTTCCAACACAAAGAAATAAGAAACTGCGCTTGACCTTTCCACGCTGACTGCACGGTCACACTGGAGACACAAATACACCACCACATCAACAGTGAGGACAGCAGTTTAGTCATTTTGGGATGATAGTAGTAACGATGACAATGATGATGGTGATGGCGGGGCTTCCTCCAAAATGTCCCCGAAGGACTTTCAAGGGCTTTGTGGCACAAAATTCCTTATCAACGTAAGTTAAAACTTCCCTGGGGAGACATTGTCACCGACACCCAGAGTCAACTTGCTGTTGTCTGTCTCTTTTTCATGCTGTGTCTATTTGACATTAGATGATATTCAGCCAGATTTGGAAAGCGAAAGTCACCTATCAAGGGCTCTGTGGCTCCCAGCTCAGACAGATCTCCCCACCGGAATCTGGAGGGTCATTAGTTAAGCAGCTTAGATTCTGGCACCAGCCTGAACCTGCGGGTCTCTGAGGCTGGACCTGTCCTGGAGAAGCCCGGACCACCCCCATCAGTGGTCATGTTTTTCTCAGAGCCCTGGGGTACACCTGCATGATCCCACTTCCTGCCAGTGTGGGGTCACGACCACGATATCAGCAGCTGCCTGTGTCTGTTGGTACCCCTGTCTGCTTCTATGCTCTCACCTGACATGTCTCCCAGCAGGGCCTCCAGGATAGCTTGTTCTCCTCTGAAAGTGACAACAGTCTGTACTTCACCTACAGTGGCCAGTCCAACACTCTGGAGGTCAGAGATCTCACCTACCAGGTAGGAGCACACGCCTGGGTGCAGGGGAGAAGGGTGAGCAACTAACAGAATATTCAGGGGAAGGAAGGAAGGGAGGGAGGGAGGGGGGGAGGGAGGGAGGGAGGAAGGAAATATATATATATACATATATATATATATAGTGTGTGTGTGTATACATTCATACACACATTTTTATGCTTATAACATATGTTTACCATATACATAAAATATATGTGTGTTTGTATATACAAACATATATGATATGTATGATATATATGAACATATTATATATCTGTATTAGATGACAGATATCAAAGGGGCTAGGAAGATGGCCTACTCAGTAAAGTTCCTGAGCTCAGATTTCCAGAACCCACAGAATACAGTCTGGTCTGGGTGGCACGTGTCTGTGGTCCTAGGGTCAGGAGGACCCTTACATGTCATTTACCCTGGCCGAATCTGTGAGTTCCAGGTTCAGCAAGAGACCAGGTCTCAAAAGTAAAGTAGAAAGTGCCATTTACCACTGAGCTTTAAACACACATGTGCAAGATGCATTTACACACACATGTGCATGGACATACCTGTAGAAAACACATATAGCAATACACAGTGTTTGTGGACACACACTCTGTCTAGCTTCTCTTCAAGTAAACATCTTGCAAACTACATAGTAATTATCAAAACTAGGAAATTAACATGTTCTTAAGTAAATTACAGTTTATTGAGATTTCATCCAGTTAGATCTATCATCATCTATCTATCATCTATCTACTTGTCACCTATCTAACATCTATTTATCCAACTATCATCTATCTATCCATCTATCTATCTATCTATCTATCTATCTATCTATCTATCTATCTGTCATTTATCTATATCTATCATCTATCCATCATCTATCTAACATCTAGCTATCCATCCATCATCTATCTATCTATCTATCTATCTATCTATCTATCTATCTCTCTAAGTACCTACATATGGTCTATTTTTTATAAATTATGTTGCCCTATTGCTGATAAAACATCCAGAATGCAAAGGCAACCATGGAGGATCTCTAGAATGCCTTTGTCAGAATTCAATGATTCCCAGTCCCCCATCTCCCCAGGGGCAGACCACATGCTGCCCGAGTGGGATGGGGAACTTCAGAGTCCCAAGCTAGCGTGTGCTTGTGAGTCTAAACAAAGGAGTGAGCCACTCTATAGCCCCTCTCCGCTATGTTGTGTACTGTAAACTACATGAGCTTGAGTAAATTCCTCTGCTGCTTTGAACTGCTCAGAAAAACAGATGATAGCGCCCATGCCATATGTTTGCAATGAACAGTAGATGGGAGAATGATATAAAGTGATTATTGTAATGACTTGCATCTGGTAAAGACTTGCTGTTTTTCTGCTATTTCACATGCTTTCTGGTCACCTACCCCCACAGCTCCAGACTTGAACAGGATGGTGGGGTCTCACTGCCATGTTTGGTAGGACTGGGGTGTGGGGTGTCTCCTGTGAGAGGAATTATACAAAACACAGTAAGTAGAAGCCGCTGAAGCCCTCTGAATGGTTCATCGGCCCACAGACTGCCTGACCTCTCCCCACAGGTGGACATTGCCTCTCAGGTGCCTTGGTTTGAGCAGCTGGCTCAGTTCAAGATTCCTTGGAGGGCTCCCAGCAGCCAAGACGCCTGTGAGCTGGGCATCCGAAATCTGAGCTTCAAAGTGAGGAGCGGACAGATGCTGGCCATCATAGGGAGCTCAGGTACCAACAGAGGCTGTCAGGGGACAATGGCTTTTCTCCCCTGTGATACAGAACAGCCTTCAGTCAGGAATCTTGCATGCAGAACTCTGGACTAACAAAGTAATATGGTGAAGTGGCTGAGAGCACAGGTTCTGAGTCAGATAGACCTGGATTCAAATGCCCCCTCCCTCACCCAGCAACTCCTGGATGTTGCTGCTGTTGTGTCCCGAGTGAGCGTCTAGTCCACCTGCGGCTTTGGCCATAGTGCCTGCCTACAGTTCTCACTGGACTAAGACAATACACAAGCAGCTTTAGAACATGATGTTCTTTTCAGAGACTCCCCCAACCACAGGTGCCTGCTCAGCTCGTTCCTGCACAGCCAGAGTCAGGTCATGGCCAGACAATGACTCGGCAGGGCCGAGCTACCAGTGCCCCTTCCACAGTCCTAGCATAACCTTCAACCGCCTGCAAAGAGCCAGATCCTTGAAGTTTCTCAGGCAGTCACAGGCCAAATCTGAAATTACAGACCCTTGCAGGTGGGAGGGGCTTGGAGAGCGGTTTGTTTCCCATATTGGATTCTGCTTTATACCTCCTGTCTGGAAGCATTTTAGGGAGAAGATTTTTAAATCATCTAGTCCTCCTTATTTCTAGAGTGCTCTTTGTGAGAATATATGTTCTCACGCACGCGCGCACACACACACACACATACTAGATAGGTGAGAACACTAACTCCAAAAAAGACGAGTGAGTCTCCCAAAGGCAGGAATTTAACTAGGGCCAGATCTTACACTTCCATCTGATTCTTCCTAGGATTCCTTTACACGGGATTAGAGAGTGTACTTTATACCTTTTAATTAATCATTTCCAGAAGGAAAAATTGCTCAACACTTTGAACATCTGTTCCAAACTTTTACACTCTTCTGATAGAGTTGTTTACTGTCTAACCAAAGATCAAATAAGCTACAATATGTAAACGCACTTTGTAACTGAAACAACATGCATACTCATTCAGCCCCTGGCCCTGACCCTGTGATGCTGATCTAAACAAGCAAAGGGTATTTGGACTTATAATGTCTGATATCTTTTCTTGTTGGATCTGTCTTTTTTGGGCACCTGGGAGACATAGGAGGCATTGCTCAGATGCTGAATACTGTTAAATGCGTATTCATGTGGCCAGCATCGTCCTGATTTTGAATTAGGGAAGTGAAGTTCAAGAGCTGGAGCAGGATTTGCACTGACTACCATCCAGGGTCAGACGCAGCTTTGCTGGGCTTCAAGCTTACTTGACTGGAATTGTGATTTAGTCATTATACGTCCTGTGATGTTACTTTAAATACTATCACACAGAGAGAAAATGAATATATATACTAGCCATTATGACAATTTTAAAAATTATTCTAAAACATCAGCTCCAAGCATTTAGCTTGTTCTGTAAAATCAGCCATACAAAAGGATTTCAAAGTTAATGAAGTTCCTGGTGAGGAGATGGCAACCACATTGCAAGGCTCCTGAGCGCCATGGCTCTTCCGAGAGCTTTTACCCAAACACACCAGGTGCTCTTTGCTAGAAAGTATGCCTCTAGCTTTTGCCACAGTTTTGTTTAGGAAATGTGATCTTCCTGCCCTCTGACTGGGGATCCCTGATACCTGTGGATGCTGGCACAGGCTCCTGCACTCGAAAAAATCAGTGTCTGAGGCTGAACAGGGGGGCCGGGCTGAGGTCTCTCTCTCTCTCCTGAGTGAGGTGTGCCTGGACAGTAAGCAAGCCCCTGGACAGCACCTGAGGGGATTATATATGAAGGTCCTTGGGTTTGTGGATAAGGCCGGCAGCCTGTGACGTATGGCAAGGAGGGTTTGTCACATACTGTCTATAGGCATTTGCCTTGTTTACAAAAGGGGGAAAAAAGCTATTAATTCCACAAACCCTACATAGTAGGGAAACCAACACCTTGCCTGGGAGATCCAAACAGACTTTGTGTCCAGCTTGGAACAGGAGAGGGTGTTCTCCAAGCCGGAGGTGGGTTCACACCCACAGTTACAATAGTTATAGGAGAGCCACGTACGGTGGTGCTCATCTTTAATCCCAGCACTTGGTAGGCAGGGGCAGAGGAGAGGGCAATCTCAGTTGCATTTGAGCCAGCCTGGTCTATATAGTGAGGTTCAGGGCAGCTAAGGCTGCATAGTAAGACCTTGTCACACAACAACACAAGTAGATACAGGAGTGGAAGCCCATCAAATGCTTTTGGAAACTACTCCAATGCTCACTTCTCTGAATTAATAGGCATTAATATGTTGTTCAGGAGTGAATAAAGGATAATGCTTTTTGTAAGGCAGAGGGAAAGACACTGATTTTAAAAGTGAGGGAAGTGTACTGATACTTGGAAGCCTTGTAATCACTCGTCAGTTGTTTTTCTCAAAATAGGTTGTAAGGTTTGGTTTGGTTTTTGGGTTTGTTTTGTTGTTGTTGTTGTTGTTGTTGTTGTTGTTGTTGTTTTGGTTGATTGGTTGTTTTTGTTGTTTTGGTTTTTGATTTTTGTTTTTTAATTTGAGACAGGGTTTCTTTGTGTAGCCCTGGCCACCCTGGCCATCCTGGACCTCACTCCGTAGACCACAATGGCCTCAAACTCTAAGGTTCCCCCTGCCTCTGCCTCCTGAGTGCGGGGATTAAAGGTGTGCACTACCATTGGAATAGCTAGGGTGTAGTTTTGAATTCTTCAAAGACAGGCTACCAACGCTCCAAATTAGTCACTCCCACAAAGCCACCTTGGAGCCAAATGATGAATGAAATGCTGCCAAAGTTTTTTCAGCCGAAAAAAATAGCTACACTTTGTAGTGTAATTAGCCTCAACTTGGGAGAAAGCCATTGGTTAGTGGTGGGAGAGGGACCGTGTACCAGGTACTGCAGCAGGCTTGTAGCAGTCGGGACTCTCCAGCCCTCTGCTATCGGAAACCTCTTTATCAGTGTGGCCCCACTCAAGTCGGATTGGGGTGAGGGGCGGAAGCCTAAAGTAGTTGGTGGGCAAACCCTGCAGAAACTCTACCCTCAGGGATATCTCTTGATTTGTAGGCTGCGGGAGAGCCTCACTGCTGGACGTGATCACAGGCAGAGACCATGGTGGCAAGATGAAATCAGGACAAATCTGGATAAACGGGCAACCCAGCACGCCTCAGCTGATGAGGAAGTATGTGGCACATGTTCGCCAGCATGACCAACTGCTACCCAACCTGACCGTCAGAGAGACCCTGGCTTTCATTGCCCAGATGCGCCTGCCCAGGACCTTCTCTCAGGCCCAGCGTGACAAAAGGGTAACCAGTTGGCTGGTTGGTGTCCCCCGTGTCTGAGACCCAGTCCAGCTGGATAGTTTAACCAACCCACCCTATATGCCACTGCACTTAGCCCCAGGGGTTCCCTTCCCTCCGACTTTGTCAAGTGGGTGCTAAGTGTGTATGTTTATTTGTGTAAGGTTTTTCTGGTGCTTCGCGTCAGTGGGAGCCAATTATCTGGTCTGATTCCCAGTCCACAGTGTGTGCTCTGCAGGGCGAATCTGCTCAGAACCTGGAGACATGGGGGCGGGGCGGGGGTCGCCAAACAATGCTGCTGGGAAATATAGTACAGAAACCTTCGTTTGCCTAAGTGAGGGAGTTTGTGCAGCCGGACGCTCATAACGCTCAGCCTGTCCTCAGGTGGAAGACGTGATTGCCGAGCTGCGGCTGCGGCAGTGTGCCAACACACGCGTGGGCAACACGTATGTACGTGGGGTGTCCGGAGGTGAGCGCCGACGAGTGAGCATTGGGGTGCAGCTCCTGTGGAACCCAGGTGAGGCCTAGAAACCCGAGGGACGAGGACCTGAGCCTACAACCTGCCCAGCGGCGTGGTCATTGGGCTCCCTGTGCGATATCCCTAGGAATCCTCATCCTGGATGAACCCACGTCTGGCCTCGACAGCTTCACAGCCCACAACCTGGTGAGAACCTTGTCCCGCCTGGCCAAGGGCAACAGGCTGGTGCTCATCTCCCTCCACCAGCCTCGCTCTGACATCTTCAGGCTATTTGACCTGGTCCTACTGATGACATCTGGCACCCCTATCTACCTGGGGGAGGCGCAGCACATGGTGCAGTACTTCACATCAATCGGCCACCCTTGTCCTCGCTATAGCAACCCAGCTGACTTCTACGGTGAGTGGTAAAGACAGTGACATGCAACCTGGTGCACAGTCATTTGCTGACACCCCCTCCAAACAAAAGAAAACAAAGCAAGCACAAAATACTTACTGGAAAGATCTAGGGGAGACACTGATATGCGTGCCCCAGATGAGAGGTAGCCAGGACTGACTGGTAGCAGGCAAAATGGGAAACTGGTCAGTTTGCCAGGGTCAAATGCGAGGCCCTAGTACTGCGGTCTTCTGACGAAGTGCCCTCCATAGAGGACAGGAAGGGGCAGGAACTCGCAGATGGGTGGGACAGGGGCCTAATCCAGGAGGTCTTGGATCTATCTGTGCTCTTCATGCAACTGTAGGAAACCGTGTGTGTGTGTGTGTGTGTGTGTGTGTGTGTGTGTGTGCATGTGGGTGTGTGTGCGTGTGTGTGTGTGTGTGTGTGTGTGCGTGTGTGTGTGTGTGTGCGCGTGTGTGTGTGTGTGTGTGTGTGTGTGTGTGTGCATGTGTGTGCACCCACGCTCCACAGAGGCAGGTGGCATAGGTGGAGGGGCCTAGGACAGGGCTGACGAGTCTCTGAATATAGACTGCCCCATAGGTCCCTGCTTTAGCTTTGTGTGGGGTCCTAGGTACTCAATCTTTCACGAAGAACACCATGAACCACTTCACTAATGGCCTTTTCAGGACACCTGATATAAAACACTCATCAAGAGTACTAGGAGCCCAGATGCTGGGCGCGTGGCCAGTTGTACCAGAGCCTAGGAATGCTGAAGCAGTAGAGGGTCCTCTAGGTGACCAGGAACCCCAGGAGCTTTCTAGGATGGCAAAGTGCTAACCTTCATGGTGTTTCCTGTCAAGCCAAGGTCATCTCCATCTTTGCAGATGAGCTGAGGAACCGCACCCCTGCCCTACTGTGCTCTAGCACAGCTGTGGGAGCAGACCCAGAGCTCCCATTGGTGTCCCTGACCCTCAGTCTTGACTCTGGGCCATTCCACCCACACTGTCACCCCAGCATCCTCAGCTATCCCAGGAGGAAAGGCTCCTGGCTTGTCTCCCTGCCCTGTGAACTCATGCCCTCAGTGCACTCCCATACAAGTCACCTTTCATGGCCAGGTTGCCATCCTGACTTTCATGTGTCACACTCTGGCCAGTGTCCTCAGATAGGGGAGCAGAGAGCAGCTGCCAACCTGGCTACCAGGGGAAGTTTGAATGAGCCCGGGAGGGCTGCCCAAAACCAAGTAACCATAACAGACACAAAGACTTTTTTTTTCTGTTTTCCTTTGGAGGGAGTAGGAATAGGGTCATTGTCTACTAGCCCCAAGGCAGGTGTCTGCCACTAATATGGGGTGCAGAAGCTGCTCACGTGGAACACAGGGTGCCCAGCAAATATAACATATGAGCTATAGCTTGCACAGATGGAGCCTATGTGGTTCATAGGCCCCTCCCTCCCTCAAAACATCTTCTCTTGTGTTATACAACGCGTGCAGGTGAGGGAAAGCAACAGGGAGGACAGCCCAGACATGCACAGTCCTGGAGTCTCCAGGGGATAGCACTGCCCTGGCTGTGACTGGTGGGCCTGGTGCTTTCTGTCACTGCAGGGGCATTAGAGAGAGGGCAGAGCCCATTCTCAGCTGTAGGATGGAACTGCCACACTCAGCGTGGCATCTTCTCACATTTCCCCAGTAACCTGGTTCCCCAGCTGGGTTGCCCTAGCCTCCCTCCCCTGGCGTAAAGCTTAGCCTGGGCAGTGAACACTGTACGTGGCTTGGTCCCAGCACCCTGGCCACTTGAACCAAATTGTTAATTCACAATAACAGGCATATATATATATATATGGTTGAAGTTAGAGCCAGCATCTACCTGTAATGATGTATCTGGCTCTGAAGGCACCTGCCTACTTTAGGAATGTCTCTGTGATGATCAGGGTGGGGTGGGTGGGGTAGGGCTGGGGCCTCTGTTGTTGGCCACTTCCTGATCTATGGCCCTCCCAAGGTATCTGCATATGTGGTCAGATCAGGCAGAGCCAGGTCTCTGCCTTTCTGCTCTGACCATTGCATCACAGAGCCTTCTTAGAGGGTGAGGAATGCTTCAGGGACCAGGTTGCCCATGGCTTTGTATCTTCTGCTTACAGTGGACTTGACCAGCATCGACAGGCGCAGCAAGGAGCAGGAGGTGGCCACCATGGAGAAGGCTCGGTCTCTTGCAGCCTTGTTCCTAGAAAAAGTGCAAGGCTTTGATGACTTTCTATGGAAAGCCGAAGCAAAGGAGCTCAACACAGGCACCTATACAGTCAGGTACATAGGGAAGCCTGAACACTGATGGGAAGCTCTGGTGGTGCCCCCCCCCCCCCCCC
>JADRCD010184870.1:0-24122 GCA_019843815.1 Montemys delectorum
GGGGAATGCCAGGGCCAATAAGTGGGAGAGGGTGGGGTGACAGGCATTGGGAGGGGGGAGGCAAAAGGGGTTTGTTCTTGTTTTTGTTTGTTTGTTTGTTTGTTTGTTTGTTTGTTTTGGAGGAGAAAATGGGAAGGGGAAAATGTATGTGTAAATAAAGAAAATACAAAAAAAAATAAATAAATAAGTCTTTAAAAAAAAAAAAGAGAGAGAGAGATGTAGGTATCTTTCCATGAGTGAAAGGACTCAGTACTATTAAAATGCTAATTTCCCCCCAAAGAAACCTAATGAAAATCTCAATAGGTTGTTTTAAAAAATATTTTTAAATTACATTTATGTGTATACACATGCATGTACATGTGCATGTGAGAGTGTGTGTGTGAGTGTGTGTGGGGGGGAATTAAATGTATTTAAATGCATTTTTATTTTTTTAAAACTTCTGCTGGCAGTGTTTTATACTTTGGGGCATATAGATTTTAAGCATTTTGTCAAACTTTTCCTAAGTATTTATTGTTCTAATGTTTCCCTAAATAATCTTGGTTTTTAATTTTTAACTTTCCAATTGTTTTTTTGCAAATTTTGAAAATTTCTTCTTTCATTTTTGTTTAAGGGAAGACTTCAAGACTCCTTGTAAATTGCTCTTTTAAGTCAGGAACAACCCCAGATCACTCATCTGTAATCAGTCTGGAATTCTAAGGTATAGATCACTCCCCTCTCCTACCTCAAGAGTCATGCTATTGTCACTTACCCTAATGAAAGATGGCCCTTGATTAACCAATTCCATGTGTAGGCTAATATTATCACTAAAAAAATGGATGCTTTGGACTGATTACTTATGTTGGTTTTTTTTTTATTTTTTCAATTTTGAAGTAAAAATCTTCCCTGTGGCTATAGAGGAGGAATAGAAGAAGGAATCTTATCTAAAAATCAAGCATTTATTCTGCTGGCATCTCTAAATGCAACCATATGGTCCTAGAGGCCAGAGTGTTACAAATTCCACCTACTACAGGAAAGTCTCAGTTCCTGGGAGACCATATGTCTAATGATGTATCCCAGCCCTTTAATTTACACTGTGGTCTGTCAACAACTTGCTCTTAACTGGTCTGAGGAGCGCAGAAGGCAGCACAGCTCAAGGGACCTCAGAGTAAATAGCAGGTACTGCTGATGAATACTATCGTGGAGAAGAGATGCAAGTCTGTGACTCGAACTCTACCCGATAGAACATCCATCTGAACCTACATCAATTTTAGAAGAAGGCATTTGAAACTCTAGTTTTCTTAGTTAATTATGATATTTTCCCCATTATTCCCTATTCTTTGTTTTGGGCTTTTTTTCTTTTTTGTAGTCCGACGTTTTTATTAAGCACACACTTTATTTTAATCAATAGAGCTTTGAGGCCTATAGCATGAGTAAGATTTAGACATTTCTTTTTATTTCTTTATTTTATTTTATCATTATTAATTATTTTAGTTTTTTAAGTTTTATTGCATTATAATGAAAAAAGGTACATGACTTCAATTTATCTGAATTTGTTAACATTTAAAAACATATTTTAAGTAAATAGAATTAAATCAGATTATTGCTTTCCTTTTGTACCCCAACTCCTCCCAGAGACCCCCTTCAATACTTACAATATCTTTGTCCTTTTAAATTTATAAAATATTATAACAATAAAAATGTTATAAAAGTTGTTTGATATAAAACAACAATCAATTTAACAGTTTTATGTAGATGCTTGTCTATGACAATACTGAAAATACATGTTTTTCTCAATATAAATTTTAAATAACTCCAAACATATTAATTATATATTTCAAAATAAGACATCACTATTAATATTTTCTTAAATGAGCATAAATATATAAAATGTTTTTGTTTATTTGTTTGTTTTATATTTAGTAGAACTTAAAATCTTGGATCTTACTGTGGTAACTTGATACAAGAGTTACAAATGTCAAGCAAAGCATTCAGTCTTACTCTTTGTTTTTCTCTTACAAACCCCCTCCCAATTTAATTGTCTACATTTCTTTTGGGTATATAAATTCTTTTAAAATATGTAAGCTATTCTGAAAACCATAGTATAGTGTAAAAACATGAAATAAACAATACTACTAATAGAGAGGCTGATATAGGAGAAGCAAGATCTCAAGACCATTATGTTGTACACAGCAAGACACTGTCACAAACAAAAAAGCTGAAAGTGTATGTGGATTGTATAATATTGGACCTATTTCTCCAATTACCAAATTAGAGAGATCATTGGATGACAGTCAATAAATTTCTAATTCCTCATATTTTTGGATTTCAACAGATTAGGATATGTTGGTAGTATTAATTTTGATATAAAGATATTAAGAAAAAATAATTGATACTTCCTGTTGTTTTTGTTGTAAGAGGTGGAATTAGGTTTATGTGGATTTATTGAAAGATTACTTTCTTGCTTCTTCTAGGGTGTAGTTTTGCTCCTTATGTTGATGTTTTCCATCTATTATCCTTTGTAGGGCTGGATTTGTGGAAAGATACTGTGTAAATTCTGTTTTGTCATGGAATATCTTGTTTTCTCCATCTATGGTAATTAAGAGTTTTGCTCAGTATAGTAGCCTGGGCTGGCATTAGTGTTCTCTTAGGGTCTGTATGATATCTGCCCAGGATCTTCTAGCTTTCACAGTCTCTGGTGAGAAGTCTGGTGTAATTCTGATAGTCCTGCCTTTATATGTTACTTGATCTTTTTCCCTTACTGCTTTTAAAATTCATTCTTTGTTTAGTGCATTTGGTGTTTTGATTATTATGTGACAGGAGGAATTTCTTTTCTGGTCCAGTCTGTTTGGAGTTCTATAGGCTTCTTGTATGTTCATAGGCATCTCTTTCTTTAGGTTAGGGAAATTTTCCTCTATAATTTTGTTGGAGATATTTACTGGTTCATTATCTTGAGAGTCTTCACTCTCTTCTATACCTATCATCCTTAGGTTTGGTCTTCTCATTGCATCCTGGATTTCCTATATGTTTTGGATTAGGAGCTTTTTGCTTTTTGCATTTTCTTTGACTGTTGTGTCAATGTTTTCTATGGTGTCTTCTGCCCCTGAGATTCTCTCTTCTATCTCTTGTATTCTGTTGGTAATGCTTGCATCTATGACTCCTGATTTCTCTCCTAGGTTTTCTATCTCCAGGGTTGTCTCTCTTTGTGATTTCTTTATTGTTTCAATTTCCATTTTTAGATTCTAGATGGTTTTGATCATTTCCTTCACCTGTTTGATTGTGTTTTCCTGGAGTTTTTAAGGGATTTTTGTGTTTCCTCTTGAAGGGCTTCTAGCTGTTTACCTGTGTTCTCCTGTATTTCTTTGAGGGTGCTATTTATGTCTTTCTTAAAGTCCTGTATCATCACCATGAGAAGTGATTTTATAGCTGAATCTTGCTTTTCCAGTGTGATGATGGGTCCAGGACTTGCAATGGTGGGAGTATTGGGTTCTGATGATGCCAAGTAACCTTGGTTTGTATTGCTTATATTCTTATGCTTGCCCCACATCATCTGGTTATCTCTACTGCTTCCTGCCCTTGCTAAATATGACTGGAGCCTGTCCTTCCTGTGATCCTGATTGTGTCATAACTCCTCAGAGTCAAGCTGTCTCTGTGTTCCTGTGATTCTGGGATCCTGTGACCCTGGGCTTGTTAGAGCACCTGGGAGTGGAGCTTCCTGTGGGTGTTGTGGGACTGGCTGAAGAGCTTGGACCCAATTCTGCTCAGGGCACTAGCTGAGACAGACTGGAAGAAACCTGAGCCACTGGGCTAGCAGACTTCCTGTGTGCCTGTTCCCACTGGTCCCAGTTACTCCTGGTGTTGGGACAGATGTTGTTTCCTCCTCACCTCCGATCTTGGGCATGTTAGAGCCTTGCTTTGGGGTTTTATTTCCTTGCATAAATTCATCCAGATATACAAGCAGAAGTCTTTTGGGTCTCAAGGCCAAGAAGGCAGTAGGGACAGAAAAAAATATCTGGATTTAGAATGCAAAGGCAGGCAAATGGCTCAGTTAATAAAGGGCTTGCCAAGCAAACATAAGGCCCCAAGTTTGGATCCACAGCAATCACATAAAAATTAAATCATGGTGGCACATACTTGTGATACCAGAAATATTCAGACAGAGAGACAAGGATCCCTGGGGTTTACTTGTTATCTAGTCTAGCCAAATTAGTGAGTGTGAGGTGAGGTGAGAGATCCTGTCTCAAAAAATAAGGTGGAGAGATGGTTCATCAGTTAAGGACAGTTGCTGCTCTTGCAGAAGACACACACACATGTAAATAAAAATAAAATAAATATTTTTATAAAGGTTGCAAACAACCAAGGAAGAAATACAGCATCAAATTTTGGTTTCCATATGCACATATTTATATGATCATGTACATTCATATTACACATATACAACACACACATACACCCAGACAGACAGACTGACAGACAGGGAGACAGACATATTTTTAGCATAGAATTCTCACTCATGGGTGAAGGAAAGACACAACAGTACAATTCAAAACAGCACCTCTGGTGTTGTACTTTCTGAAACACAAAACACATTCCAGTATGAGTTATTTCCTTATTCAGAAGATGGAGACCGTGCTGGGAATAGTGAAGAATGGCTCAGCATGGCTTCCCAGAAGACAGACAAGCGTTCAGTCTGAATTAGGTAAACAAGTATCAGTTGACTAAGGGTTCTGTTTTCCCTGTTCACTCTTCCAGAGCATAGTAAATTATCACATGGAAACTAGAGAATAATTCGGTGAATATGTATGGTGGGTTAATATTTTCCAAACATGGCCAACTCCTTCTTCAAAAGATGGAATCTTCCCTCTCCACGGCCCTTTGCTTTCAAAGAATGCAGTTATGTCAACGGAGAAAGGGGAATAAAGGAAACAGAAGCATTAAAAGGAGGCCAAAGGAGTGAGAACTCATCTAAAGGCCTTCTGAAAAGTCAGTTGAAAACCTACTTCAGAAGCTCTCAAAAATATTAACATATACATGTATCAAAAGAGTTTAATGGAGTTGACCTGTGATGAGCAACAGTGCCCCACTGGACACCACAGGCTAACAGAAAAAAAGTCCAGTACCAAAGTGCTATCTCTATTATATTCCATAGACACCCAAATATAGCAGGCAGGTTATAAGCCTACTAGAGAAAGCCTACTACTATTATGCCACTAATGCAATTGCAATTAGTTGCATTTATCCAACTCCTAAGGACTTCCTAGGAAGTCATCATATAGATTAGTGCATCTCTCAAACCTCATCACAGATGCTTCTCTTTGCAGTATGGTAATTAAGCTAGAGCTCCACAGTTGATCATGGTACAGAGTGTAAGTGGAACCTGGCTATCACCCACACCTTCCTCCCATGGCTCAGATATCATTGTGAAAGAGGGAGCGGAAAGACAATAAGAGCTAAAGGCAGTATATTGCTACAGGGATTTTCAGACACAACAGAGAAGTGGGACATATGAACTCACAGTGGTTGCAACAGCAAGACTTAAGTAAGCACAAGTTAGACAAAATCCAGGCATGGCGGGTGGAGCTGGGCGCCACGTTCCCTCCATTGCTGAGAAGCTATTGGTATTAGCTTCCATGAAGGAGAGAGTTAGCTTTCTTTAAGGGCATGAGCCCTGGTAGTCTAACATACTCCAGTGGATAATGACACACTTAAAAGTATATGGGCAGCATTAATGGGAGTCCATAGATTTTTAAAAAAGAAAACTGAGGACACAAATTTGGGGAGGTTGTAATGGGCAGTAGACCTGGAAAGAAATGTGGAGGAGGACTGGAGATAACTAAAATACAACAGGATTCTCAAAGAATTTGGAAAGGTATTTTTTTTAAAGGAGAAAGATGAGCACTCGGCTAACTAAGAGTGGCAGACAAAACACCTCTGTTTTGGTTCCTTTTTCTTCTATTGCTTCAGTAGACTGGAGTGATAGAGTGGCTTATAAAGAAAGATGTCATGGTTTGTGTGGCACATCTTACACAGGCTTCGCTGTGCATCATAACTGGCTTTAGAAAAGGCAGAAGGTGAGCAGGCATAAGGAAGTGAGAGCCAACAGGTCGCAGCCTAGCTTACTAATGACCCACTCTTGAGATAACTAATCCAGTCCTGAGAGAAGGCATTAATCCTCCTTAACTTAATTACTTCTTGAAAACACCACCTCCCCACACCACCACAAGAGCAATCAAATGTCAGCATACTTTTCAAGGGGGCAAACCATAGTAACTTCTTACAGGCCCAAAATGAAATGTTGCTTTCTGCTCCGTTACCTGGAATACACAAGTGGGAACCCTGAACTGCCCCATACACATTTCCTACACCTGAGTGCTGCTCAGTGAGGAAAACTGACTCATCCATGCAGAGAGCTCACAGAGAAGTCCCAAGACTACATAAGGAAAGACAAATGTCCCCTCCCAGTTCCAGCTACCATCTGATTGCAAATACACAAGACTCCAATCCAGACCTGCTTGGTTGAGCTCTCCCCAAATTTCTGACTCACAGAAACCAGGAAATATAATACTTAGCATTGCTTCAGTCTCAAAAGCATGAGGGGGATTGGTTACTCGACAACAGGAAAACAGAACAAAGGGACAAGAACCTCACAAGGGAAAGAACACAGAAACAATCAGGAAAGTCCACCCTTCATTTGGCAACATGTATTATATCTAAAGACACAAGAAAGTATTTGTTTAAGTATAGAACAGCATTTAAGCATGTAACACACACACACACACACACACACACACACACACACACACAAAAAAAAAAAAAAAAAAAAAAAAAAAAAACATAGCTCCGACCATGTGTACCATAGCTGTGTCCATAACCAAAAGGGCAACTGAACAAGTCGATGGCTCAGCAAATATCATGAGCCTTGCTATTTCAAGTGATATTGATAAAGTGAAAACAGCCCCTATATTATTTTTAGTTTAAAGAAAGCTCCTTTAGAGCACTTCATAGGGCCTGTGATCTTCAAGTTCCTAGGCTCAAGCGTCTCTCCCACCTCAACCTCCCAGGCGGCTGAACTGGAGGCATACATCATCACATGCAGCCGCTGTTACAACTATAAACATGTGTGAATAATGGTTTACATCAGATTTTGGTTGCATAAGTGAAAGTCTATTTATTCATTTATTTATATGAGGTAGTGTCTCACTTCGTAAGGTAGGTCGAACTCAAATTCATGATCTTTCCACCTCAGCCTCCAGTGTGTTGTGATAACAGGTTCATGGTACCATGTCTGGATTGTCTACATGAACTATTCAGTGAAAATTTAGCATGTACTGGGCAGGCATTAAATACTTCCCAACCATAAAACTGTTTTGCCACTAAATACCTCAGTAGGTAGTTACTACTGTCATCCCTGTTTTGACCATGGAACCACAGATCAGCAAGCGGTGGGGACAGGAAGACATACAGTCAGGCTCATGACACTGCACAACTCACAAAACAAGGATCCAAGGGAATGGCATGAAACTAAAATTTAGCCTTGCTCTTTCCAAATACTTATCAATACACCATCAGAAAATACCTGTGTGTAACAAATAATCTTCCAGAACTATGGGCAAGCAAAATGAAGCAATGATTCCAATGTTAAGAGGGAAGGGGAGAAGGATCCAGCCCCGAGCTTCTCTCTATCAACATTATTCATTCCTCCAATGGCTAGAGAAAATGCAGAAAGCAAACACAGAGTAGAAAAAGAAAACAAAGCTGTCATAGGGTAAATGGTGTCATTTACAGGAAATAAGAATGTTACCGAGAATGTCTTTCCAGTATGTTATCTTAGGTCTTCCTCTTGCGGATCCATTTTATAACTCTGTATAACTGCATACATTTGTCTCAGCATCTCTTTCCCAGGCATACTTCATTATAAATTAATTTAGGTATGCTCGGGAAAATCTTACCACCGAGAAATCAGAGGAAATGAGAATTACAGCTCAAACTGATCGCCCACTTCTCTGTTTCCCCTGGATGTTGAAGCAGGGTCAGTGCAACTCACAGATTTGCCTCTTGAACTGGGGATGTTTTCAGCAAGTCCTTAGTTCCCTCCCATGCCTCCCTTTTCTCGGCCGGTCCTGGGAATTCAGACTACTTTGAAATGAGAGGGGTGAAAGGGAGGTATTAGCCAAGATCCATCATCCCAAACTCTCTACCAAGCTGCTGTAGGTATTCCCCAGTACCCACCCTCCACAAGGTCCAAGGCAAAAGCAGACACACTCTGTGTTGAAATCTATTTCTCCTTCATTTTGAAGGAGCACAGTGAGGTTAGATAAAACTGTCATTTAATGAGGGGTTACTGAGTGTTTAATTGCTCCCAGAGTATTTTCAGAGTGATAGTCCACTGGTAGGAGCCAAGTTTGCTATAAAGATTCTCACTAAACTGCCCGAGAGTCTGCAGTTCCATCCATTCACAGCTATTTGAACAGCATGCCAACAATTACAGAGCATCAGATATGCAAAGCGGCCATCAGCCTCATTTCAGACAGGTCAGCGACCTCAGGAGGTCAAGGTCTCTCTGTTTGAGCTGCAGGATGAACAGCTGCTGAAATTAGTGCACATGACTCTGGAACCTTAGTCCTTCTCCTAGTAAGTAGATAAGATCTTTGAGGTCTGGCTTATAGACAAGATCACTGACCTGAAGGGATCGTACAGCTTTTAATTTCAATCAGGACTCACATTTTACCCCCTGAAGACCTTTTTTTACCTGAGAAGTTTTTATATAACCCTATGTATATGGTTATACAAAATAGGCACACCGAACAAACATTTGCTGATTATAAACCATGAATTTATTTCACAACAATTCTCTAGTACACATACAATTTTAACATTTATTTACAATGAACACAAATCTACAGGCTAACAAAATGATAGTACTTGTTGGCTTTTACATACAGAATAATCTCTTTTCTGAATACTTAACACTATAAGACATACAGTATCTTCAACATTTTTCAGAGACAATACTTGATTTTACAATCAATAGTGACACTCTCACCTCATGTAAAAATTTGTATTATAAATATGTTTAGAATGCCATTGCAGGGAAATTTTTTGGAAATCTTATCTTGCTCTCAAGCCACATTTCACTTCATGGCCTTTTTTTTTAATGGAACTCTAATCAGCAATTCAAACAGTCTTCAAAATCTAGCATTTTTATTCCAGGGATAATCTGATACACACTGAAGAATTGTGGTAGGAAAACACTGAAAGTCTTTTCCATAATTAAATCATTTTGTTATTATAAGAGCAGAAAACAAAACGCAAGGTTAGAGAAAAGCCAGTGAAATTCACAATATGCCAGCTTCAAATCTGAGCTGAGGTGTTTGCCAGCCTTTGTTGATGTTAAATAGGGTGGCTTCGTTCGAGGGCAAAGGGTGTATGTTGCATGTTCAAAGTAAAAGCTGCAGTGACGCCATGCATTACCATCCAAGAGAGAATTCCCAGACACCTCCCGGACTCAATACACATTTGATTTTGAATTGTCTCTTTTTTTTATTTTCTCCTTTTTAAAATTTATTTATTTACTCTACATCCAGACCGAAGCTCCTCCCCTTCTCTCCTCCAAGCCCCTCTCTCTCATGTCACCTCCCTCCATGCTCTTCAAAGAAGGAGAGGCCTCCTATGAATATCATCAGCCAACCTTGGTATACCAAGTTGCAGTAGGACTAGGGGAAAGGGATCCAAAAGCAGGTAACAGAGTCAGAGACAGCTCCTGCCCCAGTTGCTATGAGTCCGGAGTGAAGACCAAGCTGCACATCTGTTACGCATGTGTAGGGGGTCTAAGTCTGTCCCATGCATGCTCTTTGGTTGGTGGTTCAGTCTCTGTGAGCCCCTGTAAGCCCAAGTTAGTCGATTCCGCAGCTTCTCTTGTGGTGTTCTTGACCCCTCTGGCTCCTCCCACTCTTCCATAGGATTCCCTCAGCTCTGCCTAATGTTTGGCTGTGCTTCAGAAACAGATAGCTGCCAGATTTTTCTAAGTTGAATCTTTTCAGCACCATGACCCCTTATAGTGTTGCAAGCTATGGGTAACGATGACACTCCCTATTCCACAGCTCAGCCAGCTGAAGTGGAAGTTCTGAAGGCTAGCCGGCTGCTTATCCCATTTCCCCCACAATGGACATGGCTAAGCTGTGGTGAGGTGGCTTACTGATGTGCAGTCACCTTTGGTAGATAGGCTCTGATCCTAGCATGCCTCTTGACCAAAACTTTGCCAGCTTCCCATTGTCCCAGCATTGATATTTTCCTTAGCAACTGTCTACTCTAGCTTCAGAGGCTTTGCCTCAAGAAGAAAAGAGGTTGAGTGATCTGGGCTCCTCATTTTCCTAAGTACAGTTCAGCACAGCTGCGCAAGGTTTCCATGGCAGAGTCTCTCACCTATGCACTCCTAACAGGATTAGATTACAGGAACTCAGTTCCTAGCATAGCTACCAATAGTGTGGGAACCACTGCCAGAAGTGAGTACGTGGTGAAGACTTCCAGTTCTTTCCTCATTTCCACCCACAGGATTCTCACTTCTTTGGGAGGTGCACGAGTAGTCATTCCAGGTCATTCTGCTTAAAAAGTAGTGAACAGGTGGTGATGGGACAGCATTGTGGTATGCCCTCTTCTGTGCAGCCGAGTTCTAGGAGGAGTCTTAGGATTGCTTTACTCTCCAGTCCGCTCCTGGGAATCCAGATAAGCTTAAAGGACAAGATCTGCCTCTGCATTCCGTCACTTCTTTCCAGTCAGAACAGAACACAGGAGGATGTTCTGTCTGTTTCTACTTCTTTCCCTGGCATTATAATTTTGGCATTTTATTACCTCCAGTTAAGCCCTCTGTTTTGTTGCTATAAATGAATTACTCATGGCACAAATCGTTCCGTTTTACCATGATTTACTTCTCAAGCTTTTGGGACAGAATTGGCTCTGGGTTAACACTGAGGCATCTATCTTCATTGTCGCCTCATGCATAAAGGGAATGCATCACTGTGGGGCTGATGGCTGACAGCATCTCATTTCTCGTATCTCTTTTGTGAACTATTCACATATATTTTTAACCCTTCCATGATACTCAGTGTAACTGGTAAGCCTGGGAATGAAAGTTTACTGCACACTCACTGGCACATCTCATTCCCACCATCTTCCCAGCGCCATCAGCAGGTAAGTAGCCAGTAAGATTCTAAAATGAGCACTAGACAAACAGCCGGGTATATTAATACATACCCAAGACAGGTAAGTTTATTCAGAATAGAGATTTTTTTTTTTAGCTTACACTTTTGGATGCTAAAAGTCCAAGATTTGATCAATCCTTTCTGTTCATGGCAGATCACAAGGGAATACCAATGTGAAACATGATGCACAACTGGGTTTGGCTTTCCTAACTAACTTGTTTTTATGCAAAAACTTATTTCAGATAACTCAGTATCTCCTTATTTGGAAAGTGTTCACAGTGACCTAAGGATGGATCATTAATCAACACCTGTTAAAATCTACCTCCCAGTGTAAGCACCCTGTACACCTGCCCTAGTTTGGTTTTTGTGGTAGTAATAAAACACGATGACCAAAAGTAACTTATAGAAGAAAAGATTTATTTTATCTTAAACTTCCAGGCAACAGTTCATCACTGAAGGAAGTCACAACAGGATCTTAGAAGCAGGAATGGAAGCAGAGACCATAGTGCAATGATACTTCCTGCCTTGTTCCCTCTGGCTTGACCTGTTACCTTTCTTATAGAGACCAAGTCCTCTTCCCTACTGTGGTACTGTGGTAGGATGAGCTGGACTCTGTAGGCTGGGTCCTCCTACATAAGCCAAGAAAGTACTGCACAGACATGCCCACAGGCCATCTGAGAGAGGCAATTTTTCAACAGAAGTTCCCTGTTCACAGTTGTCTTTAGTTTGTATCGAATCCATAATAAAAATTAACTAACATCAGGCACGATGGCCCACACCTATAATCAGAGCACTTGGAAGACAGAGACAAGCAGATCTCTGTGAGTTCAAGGCCAACCTGGTCTACAGAGTGAGTTCCAGGACAGTCAGGGCTGTTACACACTGAAACAATGTTTCCAAAAACTAAATAGAAACAAAACTAGCATAAGACCGACTTCTCTACTAAGTATGAATTTGAGAGGAGAAAGTAGGAAGATGTGCTCAACTTTGCAGCTCACTGCTTGCCTTGATAATTAAATGATTGGGTCAGTCCTGGGTCAAAGAGAAAAAGGTAGTGAATAATGGACAATGGATAAATCCAGTTTACAAGGGATTATCTTAGAATGAGATTTAATGGAATGATTACAAATCTATAATGTGACTGTTTCTCTTCAGAACTCTTCTAATTACAAGGATCAGAAACCTACTCAAAGTAGATCAAGTAAAAATAGGGACTGAAGGTCAACAGACATGATACAGCCACTACACAGAGTTTGAGAAGATGTAACAGAGTTGCCTGGGATAGCACATAAGCCAAAGCCTGCAGAACAGAGCACTCAGGATGTCTTCATGAGTCTTCTCTCATTTCTGTGTCTGAGTCTGTTTCTTCTTCCTCTGCTCTGTCTCCCTTTGCTTTCTAATCTCTTCTTTGCTTTCCAGTAGTGACAAATTCAGTCCACACCCTACGTCTTGTCTACTTTACTGTCTGACTTTAATATAACCTGGCCAGGTAAGTCTTTGGATTGCTATGTGTGACTTTAGGTAGTACCTTAGGAGTTACATATGCATGGCCAAACAACACTCAGATCTTCATGAGTTCAAGGTCATCCAGGACTACATAGTGAGTCCCAGCCCATCCAAGGCAGCTTAGTAAGACATTGTCTCAAAACAGCAACAATAAATAAATATAACAATGATGAGGATGATGATAATGATGATGATAGAATAGAAAAAATCCAGGGATAAGAGAAACAATAAAACACAGTATGTATTTTTAAAAATCCAGTGGTCTTTGAACTTCTTGATGCCTGGACATTGTTTTACTTCTTGTGTATTTGTCACCTTGTGGAGGGACTAGTACATAGTAGTCTTCATTTATCTAAGTGACTAAATAATGCATGGATGAAACTGGCCACTGCAAGATGCTACTGCATATACAGACATAGCTATCTATAATAAGGAAGACATAAAATAACAAATGCTGACAAGGATATAAAAAAACTAGAATTCTCATACATTCCCAAGAATATAAAATGGGCTATCTCATTTAGAAAACACTTTGGGAGTTTCTTTTTTAAATGCTGACTATACATGGTACATGCTTTCAATCTCAGAGAAATACTGAGAATACAAAATCAGGGGGATCTCTGTGAGCTGGAAATCAGTCTGGTCTATACAATGAGTTCCTAGATAGCCAGAGCTATGTAGAGAGACCCTGTCTTTAAAAAGAAAAGGGAAAGGTGAATAGAAATTTACCATATAACACAACAGAATCTCTTCAGTGTCTTAACAAGAGAACTGGAAATGTCTACATAATAGCTTGAGCCCAAATGTTCATAACAGCATTTTTCAACCCAATCATTTATCAGCTGGTGTGAACTGATAAGCATCAATTCACACAATGGAATATAAAAAAAATGAACTGGAGATAAACGCTACAATGTGGCTGATTCCCAAGCACACAGAGTCATACTGAATACAGCTGAATAGCAAGGCTTCACGTACTATGGTTTCATTTATATAAAATGTTAGCAGCAAAACTCTACAGAAACAGAGGGTAGGTGTAACAGAGTATCATTCCAAATGAGGATATGAAGAGACTGCAGAAAATACCTGAGTTACATTGCTACAATGGTTACATAAAGATACTAAAGAAAAAGTCACTGAATTATACCCTCAAAATTAGTGTATTTTATGCTTTGCCAACCATACCTCAGTAAACTGTCCTCAAAAATATGTAAGACCAAAATGTCCAAGTAAATTATCTCTGATTACCAAATCCTCCTAGCCAAATCAACTGCTTTCCTCCACTTTTGAGTAGATCTATACCCAGAATACCAATAGTCTCATGTCAGCCCTACAATCTACATGAGAAAATAATTCTAACGGAATCCAAGTGGTTAGCCTCTTCAGTCTAGGCTTTAAAAACCAGTTGAATTACATAAAGATAACATCAGCAGTGACAGCTGAGGTAGTCATCAACTGTGGTGATCAGGTCTTCATTTTCCTAGCCTGCATAACCATGAAAGATATTCTCTACTATGTGGATGATTTACTTATCTAGAGTAGTATTAACATAGTGTTGTGATAAGAGTCATTTGCTTGCCTAAGAAAATAGAGCCAGCCAGTCATTTTAGGCATCTATAAAAACTACAGTGTTGTAATTGGCTAACATATATGTAACTTCAGTATATAAAGTGAACTTAATGTTACATGCTTCACCAGACATGTCATATTTCCATAACCTCTAACATAAATAATCATCTCCTGTGGAAGGGGGAAAATAAAGAAAGCATAAAGATATAAAGATAATCCAACTTTTTTTCCAGCCTTGTGGTGGTTTGAATGAAATTGGCCCCAATAGGTTCATAAATTTGAATACTTGTTTGGTGACACTGTTTGAAAAGGATTAGGAGGTGTGGCCTTGTTGGAGATGTGTCACTAGGGATGGGCTTTCAGGTTTCAGAACATTGGCATCATTCCCAGTTAGATTTCTTTCTGCCTCGTACTTGTAGATTAAAGTCTTAGCTCTCAGGTATTGCTCCAGTACCATGCCTTCCTGGCTGCCTGCTATGCTCTCTGCCATGGTGGTCATGAACTCTCACCCTCTGAAACTGTAAGCCCCAAGTAAATTCTTCTGTAAGCTGCTTTGGTCCCAGTGTTTTATCACAACAATAGACGAGTAACTGTGACAGGTCACTAGTTTCTTTTTTCCAGGACAGTGTGGGAAAGACTACGTCAAGGAAATGGGTGGTTTTAAGATAACAACTGCAGGGATGGTAAGATGGCTCAGCTGGTAAGAGCACTGACTGCTCTTCCAAAGGTCTTGAGTTCAAATCCCAGAAACCACATGGTGGCTCATGACCACCTGTAATGAGATCTGATGCACTTTTCTGGTGCGTCTGAAGTCATCTATAGTGTACTTACATATAATAATAAATAAATCTTTTTTAAAAAAAGATAACAACTGCCAAATAGGAAAAGAATCTGTGGGTATACGGGTGTGCCATGTAAGCTGATCGCCTGAGTTTGAATCCCTGGAACAGGATTGCACACATCTGTAACTATGGCTCTCTGACTTTGAGACAGGAGGCAGAGACAGAAAAATTGTCCAGAAGAGCACAGGCTAGCTCACTTCGAATATGTAGTAAAGTAGGTGAGGCAACAAGGAGTCCCTGCCTCAAATAGTGGAAGATAAGAACCAAAACCCAAACATTGTCATCCAACCTCGACATATGTGTCATGGAGTGGGTCCCCATACTCACACCTGCATTATACACATAAGCACAGTTACACACACACACACACACACACACACACAGAGAGACAAACACACAGGCACACACACAGACACACACAGTCATACAGACACACACACATAGAGACACACACAGACATGCACACAGTCACATAGACATACACACAGAGACACACATACAGACACTCACACAGTTACACAGACACACAAACACACACACACACACACACACACACCAACATGGTTAGGCCTTCATACCTTATAGAAACGTTTTTAGTTCAATAAATATTTACTTGTATAAATTTAGGACAGCAGCCTCCAGCCTTAGCATTACAGGACTTGAAGGTATGATTTGAAATAAGGGTTAATCCAAGTCTTTTACCTTTTTACTTATTTACAGAAAGTCTTTTGCTAAAATAGTTTGTCTTATTTAAGCTTTAATTTAATTTCTGAGATAGTTCATATATTATACCCAGGTAGAATTTAAGTATAACTCATTTATTTTTAAATACCCTATGAATTCTCCTGACAACCTGATTATTTACCTGAAAAAAGAAAACATGTTAATGTACATATATATAAATTTTTGCACAAGTCATTTTGAGTCATACAATGTTTGATATGCCCCTGCAGAGAAGTCCTTGACCTGCAAGTATAATAGGAGAAGGGCAGTGTAAAAGCACTACTGCTAACAAGATGATGGTTATACAATATGGCAAGAATTATCATCAAATTAAAAAAGGAACAAATAAGCACAAACGAGAGAGAGGGAAACACAACAAATATCAACTGTACACTGTGAAAAAGCACAACAAAAGATGAGCTAAAAATTCTTTAATGGAAAATAAAATGATAAAATGCTTGTTAATTAACAAAAATACCTTGTACAGATTGATTATAACTTAGGAAAACACTAACCTTGTGCATCATAAATCAAGCAGAACAAATTCCTTACAGCATGATGGAGGAAAAATAATGTGTTGAGCTTATTAAAAGTTCAGTGTAAAAATAAAAGAATTCTTATAGGAACCTGCTCCTGGTTCCTGTTTATCATTGTGATCATATGAAATAGAACATGAATCACAATATTCAGAAGCTAATGTATATGATATACATTGCATACATTATATTATTCCTCAGTATATATAATATATACTGTATATAAAATGTACAGTATATTTTATACTGTGAAAAACTATATATACTATAAAGATATATAAGCTTTATCTGTTTTATATTTTCCATACTTATATAAATGTATGTTATATATAATGTAATATTATTAATAAATTATATATTATATATAATTTTATCTATCATTTATAATAGATTGTTATATATAATATATTGTGTATAATCACATATTATTATATGTATATAATGCATACATATAATTATATGTATATTGTGCATACTATGTAATATGTAATTATATAATTCACATTATATATAAATAATATAATTATATCACATATCACATATAAGTATTATATAAGTGCAATTATTATACAATATATTATCCTTTTATACTTATGTTGGATTTTATACAAGTATAGTAGTATTATGAGTAATATAATAGTTGTATTTTATATTATATATAATAGTTATATAACACATGTGTTATATAATATATTATGTACTTTATATATTGTATATTATAAATTGCACAAACAGTATAAATATGATTATATTATATGATATATAAATATAAGTATATACTTTTATATGATATATACTTTACTATATAGAATATATGCTCTATTATACTGATAGAAAAAATGAAAAAGGGGAAGCAAGACAGCTCAGCAGGTAAGAATGTTTGGTCCCAAGTGTGGTGACATTAGCTTGAAATCAAAAACGCATATGGTGAAGGGAGAAGACAGATTCCTGCAAGTATCCTCTCTGACCTCCACATACATGACATGACACAATGCAAATGTGCAACATATAGGCTCACACACATACAAGTCATACATGCACACTAACATTGGCACAATGAAAAAATGAATAGAAAAGAAGGAAAAATATCAACCAGAGCAAAATACTATATGACTCAGGGTCTTTTGACTACAATAGGATTATAAATAATAACTTAGTATTGGCATGGGGGCTGTAAAAAAAATCAAGTCTGAACTTGAGGAGTCTGTATTTCAGAGAATATTTGTGGGACTGAGAATGTAGATCACTGCTAGAATACTTGCCTAGCATGTATGAGGCCATGAGTTCAATTCCCATTTCCACAAAAGGGAAAACATGTAATAAAAGTGAGATATTACTTGTTTTAAGTTTGTTTGCAAGATATTTATCTTTATCACAGTTCATTTAGAAAAATCTGAGCTAAAGATGTAAGAGCCAGAAAAATCATGGTTTTTGGAAAGCTGAAATTAAAAAACAGTTTTTGAGTCAGATGGGAATGGAGAAATAACTGTTCAAGAGTGTGAGTAGTATGAAATCACACCACTTTTGACTAATGAGGAGAAGGGCAGTCTAAATTAGCAAAATATGAGCATGAAAATATTTTAAAAGAAAACAAATGCTGTTATTTTTCTAGGCCATGCCCTTGAAATGGAAAAAAAAAAAGTTACAAAGTGCTGAACCTGATATTAAGGCTGGTTTTTAATTGGCATACAAGACTGGTTTATGAATTGCATTAATTGGTTTTTGCACCTAGATTAATCACCAGGTCGTTACGAAGTTCCTTTCTCCTTACCCACTCACATGCAGAATGCTAGGGCAGGCACCCCAAAACAAGACAACTTCATAAATCTGGCTTTCTCAAGGAATCAATGAATTTATTGACTCGTCTACCCAGTTAGAGAGTCAAATAATTCTTAGAAGGTCACAGACACCTCCATCAGTACAAAAAAAAAAAAAAAAAATCAGATCCCACCAACAGTCATTGTTAAGGGGATTCTGTGGTCCTGAATTTTCACCCAGTGATTCCTGCCTCTGTGAAGGAGTCCTTCAAGTATTTTCAGTTGCTCTTGGAAAGAGGTCACCTGCAACTGAACCATCCCTTACATGGTTGTATGCTTGCACAGATGGTCCCAGCTGGCTGTTGACACTGTTGGGGACAGTGGGGAACCCACCACCAAAGCCAGAAGAATGGCTTTTGTAGGTCAGTCATTTAGAAGAGAGCCTTTAAGAGTTAAATTTCAACTCTACTACCAGCTCAAGCTCTACATCCAGTGTGTCTCCCAGACAGGAAAAGCCACACAGCAAGCAAGCTCCAGCTGCTGAGAACCCCATTGTACCCTCGCTGCCAAGATGGACTCTTTCCCATAAAACATGAGTTAGCAAAATGCCTTGGTTTTGTAAGTTGCTTCTGTCTGGTGTTTTATCACAACTATAAAAAGGAACAAATATATATTTTTTTAAACATCTGTGAACCTAAGGTACAGCTTATCCTCTATTGAAATGAGAAACCAAAGGGTGTGTGTGTGTGTGTGTGTGTGTGTGTACTCAAGCACATATGAACATGTTAATAAAGAATAAATCCAGGGCATTGTATATGCTTGACAAGTGCTTTACCACCAAGCTGTACCTTCAGCTTCTTTATTTTGAGGCAAGATCTCGGGCTGACCTTGAACTTTCTATCCTTCTGCCTTGGCCTCTTGAGTAGCAGGGATCATAGGCCTGTGACACTGAACCAAGTTCACTATTCTCCTCTGAATGGCTTTCATGGGAATAGTCGCAATAAATGTTCCTGTATGGCAATTTCTAAGTTAGTCTGCCCTAGAGGATACCTGATTTGCCTCTTGATATCCATTGCCCCTTCTTTGGGGAAATATGATCAAGATTTTACTTTAAGGAACTTTACGTTCTCTCCCTACCATGCAGACACATTATTGCAAGCAAGAAGGTAGACACATGTAGTTGGTATGACAAAAGTTATATTTTACTATGCTGAAGGTTATCACACAAGGTTCACACTCTACGTTCCTAACTATGGTCCCCAGCCCATCTCCCCAAGGCAACTCACCTGTGGATATGTCTTAGCTGAAGGTCAGGTTCGTCTTTAACTACAGTAATCTCTGATTAGAGGGTCAGGATCCTGAGGGAGACTCACCAGCCACAGGACAGATCAAGATGGCATCTCTCCAGATGTGCAGAGCAAAGCATTGCTCTTGGTCTTTGCTTATGGAGTTCATGGGCATCATGGAGTCCTAGGACTGTGAGTGAGTGATGTCACTGCATCCTGGTTATCAGGTGGAGCCTTGGGTGTGGTAGGGTTCTTGACTAAACTATTTTTTAAAAAGTCTAACAGGCTTTTTTTGTTGTTGCTTTTTGTTTTTTAATTTTTTGTTTTTTGAGACAGGGTTTCTCTATAGTTCTGGCTGTCCTGGAACTCACTCTGTAGACCAGGCTGGCCTTGAACTCAGAAATCCGCCTGCCTCTGCCCCCAAGTGCTGGGATTAAAGGTGTGCGCCACCACCACCCGGCCTAACATGCATTTTTTACTCTGCTCATTTTACACACACACACACACACACACACACACACACACACACACACACACACACGTTCTTACA
This sequence comes from Montemys delectorum, assembly GCA_019843815.1. Taxonomy (NCBI): domain Eukaryota; kingdom Metazoa; phylum Chordata; class Mammalia; order Rodentia; family Muridae; genus Montemys; species Montemys delectorum. The sequence goes on from JADRCD010184870.1 coordinate 19,944, forward strand.
GGATATATAGTTTAAGTCCTAGCTTTGACTTCTCAAACTTTTCTACCTTTCCAACAATAGCCATTAATCAGAAATGACACAGATGAATCTGCCAGGGCTAGTCATGGGTTTTGTGGAACTACTGGGAAAGAATGTTTCCTTCTTTGATCTGTTACAAAGACAATGTGACAGTTAACCCTGATTGTCCACTTCACTTGCTTAAGAACCACCTAGGAGATGAGGAAGTACATATCCAAGGTGTTAATGAAGGTGTTTCCATAGAGAATTGTTCAAGGGGATTTATCGGGAACACTATCCCATAGACTGACGGAAAGCCTACTAACATGCTGCCCCCCCTTCTCCCTCTTTCCATTTCCTTCCCCTTTCCCTCTCTATCTCACTCCCTCCCCTCAACCTCCTCCTCTCCTTCTCCCTCTCCTCTCTTATTTTCTTCCTGGTCACCAAGAAGTAAAGTACTTGGCTCCTTCATTCTCTTCCATCTATGATGGCTTATATAACTCCCAAAGTCATGAGTTCAAATACACCCTTAAAATCGTTTCTCCTTTAAACTGTGTTTGAACTTAGCAATGCAAAGGATAATATAAAGCTGGAGAGAGATCTTGGAAGTGAAGCAGACACAGCAGAAGACAAATCTTAGACATAGAGAGAGGCAGAATCCTGATGGCCCTGAGTCTCCCTGTATTCAGCTGCACCCGATACCAACCATGGACTTTTTTTTTTTTTTTTTTTTTTTTTTTTTTTTTTTTCCTATTTTGGGTTTGGCTCCTGACCTTACAGCTAGAAACAAATATTTCATTTGACTTCTGTGTTATTCCTCCTAGAAAATGGCTAGAATTCTCTGCATTTCACACATCGGAAATCTGAGGCTAGCCAGGTATAATGGTTAGATGTGCCTGTCCCAGGTTCTGGGGCAGACAGCTCAGCTGAGCTCAGGAGTTCAGTACAGCTTGGGCAAAGGAGTGAGACTTTGTTCATGAAAACAAACTTATGTTTGCAGAGTGAGAAGCTTTCCAGGAACACAGCTAGTAGGTAATAAGGCTGGACCTCACATCTGTGTCCATCTATTGCCAAATCCCATGCTCCTAAGCCTTATAGCTACCTTGCCTAGACCCCTGTTCTCTTTGTAACCATAGCATCCGATATAAGGTAACCATAGCATCTAATATATGTTCTGACACATCCTCTGTGGCTAATCACTGTTTTATGTCTAAGTTGGCCCTAGAGGGGAAAAAAGTTAAACAAACAAAAATGAGCTTGATTGTCTGATGAAGGAAACTTGGAGAAAATGCCTGGGGAGTGGAGGACAGATGAAAAAGGAATGACACAAATTTAACTGAAAGATTTTAGGAAAAGCCTAAAAATTAGCATAGTTAAATCCATTTAAATAAAAACATAAATATAAACTCTCAAATATAAGTTAAATATTTTCCTGAACTGCCTTAATTATCTGATTCACTGCTCATACTTCATAGACTGAAAAAAGGTAAACTTCAAAGGATGAAATTTGCCCAAACTCATAATGAACAAATGTAGATGAACATATTCTCCACAGTGAATGCTCCAAAGGCTTGGACAAACAGGAGCTCTAACTTCAGACCTGCTCTGCGATCACAGAGGACGACAAGAAACAGCCTCTTAGATGTGAAAGCAGACATGTCTGTCCTGATTAAATAATATCCCATGTGGTTTCTAGCTTAATCATATCATATCGTTTATCCTAAGTATCACTAGCACCAAGACTTCCCAGTCACATGAGGGCATGGACTGCAGGCCAAAGCACAAATACTCCATATAGCACTGGCTGCTGAGTTATGACCGTGAAATGGATCTCAGCCAAGGTTAGTGGATGTACCTCACCTATGGCTCTTACTCATCCTTGGCATGCCTGAGCCATTAGGCAGATGATGGGGGACAGAGGCTAAAGTAAACAGAGACATAAAGTCCCCGTATGGCTATGACAATGGCTGAGTGCAGAAAGATTCCATCCCAGGTGATAGCTCAGGAGGCAAAGAACTCATTGAGAAGCTCCACAAATCACCTATATTATTTAGCATACATAAAATATGTGCAATCTTGCTAATAACTCAACTCGCTGAAGACTCGCTAGAGTTCAATCACTTTGCTGAGATCTTAGTGGTCTCTATTATATGCTCATGCTCCAGCCCACAGAACTGTAGCCACTTTTACTTGTCAATAGGCTCAGTAACCTTCCCAAGGTTATACACTTGAAAGGAACATAGCAAGGGTTCAGATTTTTATGAACAGTTCTCTGGAAGCTGAATACATCATGTTACACCACCACTAGAGACTATACAGAACTTAAATGTGGCCTCTGGGATGCAGCTTGATTCACCTGTACCTCTGTCTCTCTGTCTCTCTTTCTCTCTCTGTTTCTGTCTCTCTCTCCCACCTCTCTCTATATATTCATGTGTGTTTATTTATACATATGTATGATGATGGTTCATAGGCACGCTATGTGCATGTATCTGTGGAAGCGAAAGGTCAACCATGGAGCCCATTCCTCAGAAATCGTCCACCTCATTCTCTTGAGTCAGGATCTCTCACTGGCCTTGATCAGGCCACCTACCTCTACATTCCCAGTGCTAGGATTCAAAACAACTAGCTACCAGATCTATCTTTGATTACATGGCATTGGATATGAAACTCAGGCCTTCACACTTGCAAGGCAAGTGGTTTTCAAGCTGAGTTCTCTCTCTGGACTTTTTATTTATTTATTTTTTAATGGTGACAAAGTACACATAAATGAAAATTTACCATGTAACCAATTCAAAGGATGCATTTCTATTTCATTAAGTACCTGCACAATGCTGTGAAACCATTACTACCATCCATCTCCAAAACTGGTTCATCAGCCCAAATGGAGGCTGAATGCGTTTAACAACCCTCCATCCCATATTCTGTCACGTGCATGTAGGATGTTTTCTTTATCCATACCACTGTTGTAGACATTTGGCTTTGTTTTTTCCTTTTCGCTCTTGTAAATAATGGTGCTGTGGACAGCATTGTATAAATATCTAGGTCCCTGCTTTCAATTATTTTGGTATAGACACTGAAGGTGAGGTGTTAGGCGGTCATAGGTCATATGGTAATTCTGCTAACTTTTTATAGAAACCGTTAAACTGTTCCATAACAGTTGCACCATTTTAACTTCCTACCAACCATGGACGAAGTTTCTGACTTATCCATACCCACGCCAGCACTTATTATATTCTGGAGTCCCTTTGGGAGAGACAGTGTTATTGAAGTTTTCCAGAATGCTATCCTAATGGGGGTGTAACTCTTATTCTAGACCTTATATGCATTTACTTCATAACTAATGATATTGAGCATTTTTGAGCATTTTTTAAGGATATTCCTTCTTTGGAGATAGGTCTATGTGAGTCCTTTGCTATTTCTGAATTGAGTTATCTAGAGTGATTACTGCTGTAGAAGTGCTTTGTAATCTGCAGATCAATACCCTATCAAAAACATGACTTGCCAATACTTTCTCTAGTTCTGTGATTTGCCTTTTACTATTTTATAATTATTTCTTGATGCAGATGATTTTTTAATATTTAATATTCAAACATATATGTGTGTTTTGATGAAATGCGCCCCAGTTCTGCCCTCCAGTTCTTTTCCTATCGTCCTCACTACTTTTTTCTCCCAACTACATATGTTTTTTTAAATTTAATTTTTAAAATTAACTGAGAGCTACATTATGCTTTATAGGCAAAAAGAAAAAGACTCTGGGCTTGCCATGGGCTTTTGAAACCTCTAAAGTCATGCCCAGTGACACACTTCTTCTAAGGCCATTCCTCCTGATCCTTTTAAGCATTTCAAATCCTGTTATTGCTTTGCAAGAACTAGCCTCGGCTTGGAGAGGGGTTATGAGAGAAGGCATGTCTGAGAGCAGTGAAAATAAACTACTCAAAGTCAAATTGTGGGTCCAAGCTGATAGCCTATGTTCTGCTAGAGACAGCTGTCCAGGTTGCTTTCTCTCTGTTCTGCTTTCTTTCTCTCCGATCTGCTTTTTCTAGATTTCTCCAGATATCTCTCTCTGTCTCTGTCTCTCTCTGTCTCTGTCTGTTCTCTCTCTCTCTCTTCTCTCTCTCCTCTCTCTCTCTCTCTTTCTCTCTCTCTCTCTCTCTCTCTCTCTCTCTCTCTCTCTCTCTCTCT
>JADRCD010184870.1:24132-36864 GCA_019843815.1 Montemys delectorum
TCTCTCTCTCTCTCTCTCTCTCTCTCTCTCTCTCTCTCTCTCTCTCTCTTTCTCTCTTCTACTCGAGACAGTTCTCCAAGCTGTTCTCTCTTGTTATACTAAAAAATTCTCTGGATATCTTATCTCCTGCAGATCATAAGCCCACTCTTTTGTTTTATATATAAATCCAGTCATTTACTTAAGGTTTCCCTTTGGTTATCCTATGAATCAGCATCCTATGACCCCCTGCCCCTCAGTACCCAAGAGACAACAAGCACACATTTTCTTTTAACATTGTAAAAGAATTCAGAGATCTTCCTGCCTCTGTTAAGCACAAACAGTAAATTATTTGGGTGGGACCCTGTCCTGAAATTACCAATTCTACCATACCTGGACTTGGAATCACAGATTCACTCAAGAATCTGCATGCATTTGTATCTGTCTATCTTTATATCTTTTTTACAAGCTGGCTCATGGTGTAACTGCCTATGATCTTTAGATCTGTGAAGCATTTTATACAATTCATATTGCATCCTTATTTTTTGCATAGTTGAGAAATTATATATTTTCAAACTCACGTTTTTAGAGTTCTTTTCAACAGCCTTAGGACCATCCTGAAAGTCCCAGCAGTCACCATTTTGCTGAGACATTAGCCACACCTTTGCCTCCCAGGCTCATGCTGTCTCAGATTATCAGGGAGTCATTAACATCAACAGAGAGGGCATTCCTCGAAGGAATGGGAAAATATGTACATTATTATACAAACAAGCCTTATGCCCATGGTTACCACTGTCCCTGTCCCTGGGGCAGGAACCAGGTCAATCCATTCCTACCAATGCCATGCTGGATCTGGCACTCCCTGGCCACTAAGTTAATGGGGCCATTCTTATGCAAAACACCACATTCTATTCTCTGACCCCCAAAGGCTTGTAGCCATATCACAATGCAAAATGCATTTAGTCCAACTTCAAAAGTTCCCAGTGGTGCAGAATGCCTTTAAATCCCAACATTTGGGAGGCAGAGGCAGGCTGATTTTTGAGTTCAAGACCAGCTTGGTCTATAGAGTGAGTTCCAGGACAGCCAGGGCTACACAGAGAAACCCTGTCTTGAAACCCACCACCCACCCTCAAAAAGTAAAAAAGTTCCCATAGTCTTTCACTGTCTCAAGACTGCTTAAAAGTCCAAAGTCTCTTCTGAGATTCATGCAATCTCTTAACTGTAATCACCTATAATATAAAAATCAAAAAGCAGATCACATACTTAAAACATACAATGGTACAGAATATACATTACTATTCTAAAGTGGACTAAAGGGAAGAAATGCTGGACCAAAGCAAGACTGAAAATCAACAGGGAAAACTCCAAATTCTGTCCATCATGTCTGATGTCAAAGAGCTCTTCAGATGTCCAACTCCTTTCAGCTTTGTTCACTACAACGCACTTCTCTTTTTTCAGTTCCTTGCACATCTAGTCTGCAGCTTTGCTTGTCAGGTATCTCACAACTCTGGAATCTCTAACATCTAAGATGTTGATCTTAGAGTCTCCAATACCATCCAGGCCTCACCCTCACAACTTCACACAATGGCCTCTCTAGGCCTACAAGCAAAACTACTCCTGACACACATCTGGCCTCAGTAGCTTTCCTTTGCCATGAAGAGATATTCTACAATCCTTGTCTTGTATTCTTGACACTAAAGCCAGAACCACATGTCAAAAGCTGCCAAGTTCTGCTTGCTTGGCACCTTCATTCAAATACATGTGCATCTGCTTTCTGGCTTTGATGGTTCCCTTCACTGCTTAAGCTTCCTTTAATTCCTTTTCACAACTTGGAAGTCTAGCTGGGTGCAGTCTTTCCTTAAAATCACCACTCCCTTAATGCCATCTAGCATCTGGCTTTTGTTTAAACTTAACTCTTTGAGCACTAGATGTGGCTCCAACACTATTCTTCCTGCTGCTCCTTTTCTCTCTTCTTTGTTTGCTCCTTTTCATTATATATCTCCCCAATAATGACATCTAATAGCCAAGTGACACCGTTGAGACTAGGCTGTCTTGAAATCTCCTCATCCAATGCCATTAATCCAAAATTCTTCCATTTAGCTTAATGGAGATTTTTAGGACAAGGGCAAAAAAGCAGCCATACTCTTTGCCAAAATAGAACAAGACTGGTCTCTGGGCCACTTAATATTCTTCCTCTCTTAACCTTTGTGAGTTGGACCTCCGTAGTTCAAATCACCCTGAGCACTCATTCATACCTCTCCTAGGGTAGCCCATTAATCTCTGTTTAAAGTGCTCAACTTTACTTTTCTAAAGTCCCAAAGTTTTCTGTATTCTTCCACCTTTTTCTTCCACTGCTCAGTCACAGGCTGTAGCCTTTATTTGACCAGTTAAAATGGGGAGCAGGCTTCACTTGAAACCACCTGAGTACTTGATCTGCTCCTCATCAGGGGCAGGATTAGCATCAAAATACAAACAGCACCAAGGCAATCCACAACACACTTCCCTTGGTTTTCATCAATGGCCATTTCTTAGTTTCATGCTTTCTATGGATACTGTAATTTAAACATACATACCTCAAGATTCAAAGCTAGCATCTTCATGTGAGAGAGAACATGTGGGATTTGTCTTTCTGGGTCTAAGTCACTTCACTCAGAATGATTATTTCCAGCTCCATGCATTTACAAGCAAATTCAATGAATTTGTTTTTTATCTTTATGGCTGAATAAAAGACTCCTGTATATATGAACCACAGTTTCATTATCTTATTCATCAGCTGATGGACATCTAGGATGTCTCAGTTTCCTGGTTATTGTTAGTAGGGCAACAATGAACATAGATCAGAAAGTATCTGTAGTAGGATATAGAGTCCTTTAAGAATATGCTCAGATGTAGTGTAGCTGGATCACATGGGAGATGTAGTTCTAGCCTTGTGAGAGATTAGCACACTGGTTTCCATAGTGGCTGCCCCAGTTTTTACTCCCATCATCTGTGAATAAGTATTCCCCTTTCTCCATATCCACAAAACCATTTCTTGTCATTTTTTTTTTTACTTTAGCCATTTTTACTTGGGTAAGATATAATCTCAAATCAGTTTTAATTTTCTTTTCCCTAATGGTGAGGATGATGAAAAAAAAAATCTGAAGTGTTTCTTGGCCGTTTGCATTTAGTCTTTTAAAAACTATTGGTTTAGTTCCATGCCTCAATTCTCAATTGTGTTGTTCGTTTTCTTGGAGTTTAGAAAGTTTTTGGTTTTGTTCTGCTTTTTGTTTGAGTTTTAGTTCTTTATGTATTCTAGACACTAACTCTCTTTCAGGTGTATAAGTACTAAAGAATCTTTCTCATCCTGTAGCTTCCTCTTCCCTCCAATAATTTCCTTTGCTGCACAGAAGTTTTTTAGTTTCATGGATGTTAACTGTAACTCTTACTGCCTGTGCTTCTGTGATCCTGTTCAGAAAGTCCTTTTCTGGAAGGAAGACCAAAATGTGGACATTTCATTCCTTCTTAAAAGGGGGAACAAAATACCCACAGAAGGAATTGCAGAGACTAACTATCGAGCAGAGACTGAAGGAAGGACAATCCAGCCTGATATAGCTGTCTCCTGAGAGGCTCTGACAGTACCTGACTAATACAGAAGTAGAAGCTCACAGCCATCCATTGAACTGAGTACTGGGTCCCTAATGAAGGAGTTAGAGAAAGGACCAAAGGAGCTGAAGGGTTTGCAGCCCTTTAGGAGGAACAACAATATGAACTAACTAGTACCCTCAGAGCTCCCAGGGAGTCAACCACCAACCAAGGAATACACATGGTGGGACTGATTGCTCTGGCAGCGTGTATAGTAGAGGATTGCAAATTTGATCATCAATGCGAGGAGAGGCCCTTGGCCCTGTGAAGGTTCTGTGCCCCAGTGTAGGGGGAATGCAGGGCCAATAAGTGAGAGAGGGTGGGGTGGCAAGCAGGGGGATCGGGGAGGCAACAGGGGTTTGTTCTTGTTTTTTGGGTTGTTTTTTGTTTGTTTGTTTTGGAGTGGAAATTGGGAAAGGAGAAACCATATGACATGTAAACAAAGAAAATATCTAATAAGAAAATAGAAACACATGCCAGAAAAAAAAAAAATTGAAGAGTGGCAAGAAACACTGATTATGTAAACAGATATTGAATAGTAATACCCACGAGTTGTTTAATTATTCTAAATCTTTTAATTCATAATTCTAATGTGTAAAAGTTGACACATTTCCTATGTAAGAATTTTCTATTTATTTTGATTTTCTCTATACAATTCTTATATAGCCATATATAAAACAGGTTAAGATTAGTCACTACAGAAGAGGAACTCATGTATGTTATTTCAATAAATGTTATATTCTGTGTTTTTCACTTTATTGAAAAAAAAGAAAGTCCTTTTCTGTACCTATAAGCCAACATGTGTAGCCTACTTTCTTCTCTGTCACATTCATAGTATCAGGTCTCATACTAAGTTCCTTTCTTCATTTGTATTCTAATGTTTTAATTATAATTTACTGTGGGGAGTTTCTTTTCCACCACTATCATCTCCTTCTTCTCTTCCTCCTCCCCTTAATCCTCCTTCTCCACACCAGTCTATAATTTAAAGATTAGATCTTTTAACAGTGTCACAAAGCTCTCCCATGTTCTGTTTTTGGGTTGTTGTTGTTGTTTTTGTTTTCTTTCTTATTGGATTACTGAATGATCCAGTTACTCTGCCTTGTGTTCCAACCCTGACTCTGTTTGCCACATGATCTGTTCTGCTGATGAGGCTTTTCACTGAAGTTTTAATTTCACTTATTGAGATTTTATTTCCAACATTGTTTCAGTTTGACCTTTCTTCAGCAATTCTATCTATTGAATTCAGTTTTCACATCTTGGATTGGCTTTGTTATTTCACTCAGCTCTTTGTTTTTGTCATTCTCAGGTTGTTTAAGCATAGTTATAATCATCCTTTTCTTCTTATTTCCATTAATTACTTAGGGATCAGTAATTGGGGAAGGACAAATCTTGGTCTTTGTGTTGCTTTTGTTCCTGCACTGGTACTTGAGACTCCATTATTTAGTTGTATTTCTTTTTTCTTTGCTTGAATCACACTTCCTTTTCCATTTTGTGTTCAACATTCAGAAGATTGTTATAAAAGGACTGAGATCTTATTTCTTTTTGTAGAACTCATATTGAGGGCTAGAGGTTCTAAGTGTAGTCTTTTTAGTAGTTCTTACTTGTCTATACAGACACTCTCCAAGAATCAGCACTGCCTTCTGCTTTGGCTTTCCAGGTTTAGTTGCTCTGATTTGAGTCATTCTGGGAAACCAAATGCTGGAGATAGGAGATTTGGATGTATAGTCAGGAGACCTATGGGAGATCTAGTTTGCACCGTCTTGGGGTGGCCAGTCTGGGGTCATTAGAGCAGAGATTTTCAATTAAATTGCATTTTAATGGAAAATGTTTAAGGGTCCTCTCATCAAAGAGGAAAGCATATCACAAGGCCCAGTTTGATTAAAGCCATACAGAGGCATTCAACAGGCTGGGCTCAGAGACCAGAGGAAGTGATGGTTCCCATAAAGAGCAGAGAACTGGGAAGCCTTCCAACAGCCATCTCAAGTATGAATTATTTCCCAAGAAGAGAGAGTGGGAGAGACCAAGTATAGGTTCCATAGAGGAAGAAAATCAAGACCAGAGCATGGCAGAGAAAAAGGTTAGTGCTTTCGGTTAAGATGTTGGTGTGTACCATGGGTAAAAACAGGCGCTGTCAGAGGCAGCATTGTAGTTCCACCACAAACAGATACCAGATGAGGTCAGGAAAAAAATCCTTAAATATTACGTGTCATTGGTCCCACCTCTAAGGTAGGGACAGCAGGATCTATCCTGCCTATGTCCTTATTTATTTTAAGAGTTAGAGGGGTTAATAGCAGTCACAAACTTGTCATAAACTGCACTGCACTATTGGGGAAGAATTAAGAAACCCAAGTAATAAGACATGAAGCAGAAGGGCATACTCAGCTGTTAACAATCAGTCCTGTGTTTAACTAATATAAAAGAAGTGTGGCAATATAGAGATAGCCAGTGACTAAACAGGCTGCTTAGTAGCCCAGAAGAAGTGGAAGTAACATTGCTACTTGCAATAGAGCAGCTGAAATGGGGGAGTCAAACAGAAGCAATGGGGAACTCTTTCAATTATTTGGGGAAGGAAAGAGGACCATAGGAAAGTTGTCCACCTCACACAACAATAGGTGGATGGTTGCAAACTCAACTCCAAAGTCAGGGTGGCATACACTTTTTCCTGTGAGGATCTTTTAAAGGACAGCATTGAAATATTTTCATAACTCTGAAAACCATTCTTTTAAAATACACTGTCATAAGGATGGTGTGTGTACACATGGTACACACATGTGCAATTGGCATTGGGAAGCCAATGTCAGGTGGCCTCCTCTATCACTTCACATCTCACTTTTTAAGACAGTGTGTCCCTGAAGGCAATAGGGACTTCACAGGAAGACCAACAGGGTCGACCAACCTGGACCCATGGGAGGTCCCAGAGGTTGAACCACCAAGGAAAAAAATATCATGGGCTGGACCTAAGCCCCCCCACATATATGTAGCAGATGAGCAGCTTGTTTTCATTTGGGTCTCCCAACAACTCCAGTGGGGACTGTCTCTGGCTCTGTTGCCTGTCTGTGGAACCCTTTCCCCTAACTTTGGCTGATGTGCCAGGGTAGAGTGATAGTCAGGGTGGAGCCTCACACTTCTCTGAAGAGAAGGAGAGGGGGAAGGCTTATGAGGGAGGACCAGTAGGAGGAAGGGGCTGTGATTGGGATGTTAAGTCAATGAATAAATAAATTAATTAAAAACAAAAGACAGTGTCTCACTGAGCCATCTCCCCTACTACATGAATCTTAAAGAATATTTTAACTATCTTCCTAGGAGCAATCTTTGAAAAATTTCTCCATATTCTATGTCTTGCTTTGTACTTTTACAAGGTGATATTTCTCCTAACTCAAGTTAGGTTCCAATGTGTTGCTGATAGCCCTGGGGCTAATTGTATTTGATGTTAATTCTGTTTCCCTGTGAGGGCCTGCAAACAAGGAATGAGTCAGCACTCAGGTGCTTTCCTGTAAACCTTCTTCCCACCTTAATTTATAAATAAAGGCTAGAGCCTGTGATTGGGTGGAGAAAGAGGGGAAGGTGGAGCTGAAGGTTGTTAAAAGAAGGAGGAGTGGGAGAGAGAGGGAGACAGAGGAGGAGGTGGAAGGAAAATGGAGCAGAAGCAAGTGGCCTGGAGAAACCACAAGTCATAAGGGGTCTCTTATATGGGGAAGATGATAGTGTAGTGAATGGTAGATCTGCCCAATCTAGGTGCACAGTATGTATTCATATTAATTAAGTTGTGTTTTCATTGCTGGGGCATATTTGGGTTGGAGATTTATTACAACAAAATGGTGCCTAACGTATTGATTTGAACTCAACTAACCTGAGATAGAAATTCACTGCCCTTCCCCCAACACCTGAATGGGACACCTGAATGGGGCTTGGGCAGCAAAATAGGCTGCAGCACTGTGGATTTGAAGCTGACTGGGTTTGAGGGGCCTAGAGAACATGGCAGAGAGGCATCTACACCAGAGAAAGCCTTTCTATGTTCACTTCCCCATATCCTTCACTCCCCACCCTGCTTCCCCCACCCTCAAACAGGGACACAGACAATGCACGTCTTTCTGTATCCAACTCCTCCCTGTGAATAAAGAATAGGGAGACAAAGGTACAAAGGGCTCCAGATCAGGTAATTTATTCTTTATAAAGAGAGAAATGTAACCTTTTGATACTTAACGATGGGAAATTTCACCAGCAGTTCAGAACTAGATATCACTGACTCCAAGTAAAGAGAGCAGTGATAATCGCCTGCTATGAACAGGTATTAATTAACAGAAGTCTGTGGCTCCAGGTAGAGAGCATAAAGGATAGATATTATAATAGGTATTAATTAAATAAATGTCTGTGGTTCCAGGTAGAGAGCACAACAGATAGATGGCATAACAGGATAGCTGCTCTAGGCAGAAAGCTTAACAATTAAAAACTATCTGCTTCCTATAGGTAGATATTAGTGAAAGTTTGAATTAATTGCTTTAAAGGTGGTATAAAGATATATTGCTCTAATAAGTCTTATAGGATACTCATATTCTATCTAACATGGGCTCCACGGGAATTTTGGGTTTAAATCTTGGCTTGACAAGGTGCCTCTTATATGCGGGGTATAGATAGAAGTGTGAATCAATTGTTTTAAAGATGGTATGATAAAGTCTGCAGGAGACTCATATTCTCTAACATGGATTCCATGGGAATTTTGGGTTAATATTCTGACATGACAAATTAGAAATTTCTAAATAGGATAAAATGTGTGTGATTTTGAGTATTGTGGTTGTTTTATTGTTCCTCTGGGACAGAGGGCAAGCTACAGGGTTTCCTGATTACTGGTTGAAGGATATGATGATTTGGAGAAAAGGTTTTGTCTTCGTACTTTGCAATTAAGGTATTTACACTTTCCAGAGTGATATGAATCAGATTTGATAGAGGGAGACTCCCTGAAGAACTAGATTCTAGAGACTCAAACAAAAAGGTTATCTTAATGATACTAACATTTTGTTTTGAGATTTATATATTACAGAATATACAGACTTGGTGAATTTCATCATCAGACATGCTGAACTGACCTGCCTGATGTCTTGGTTTTTCATGCAGATCTAGTCAGGACACAGACATCAGAAACTAATACAATCATTGGTGTGGCCTTCTTAAGGCCAACCAACTCCCTCACTTTCCCTACCCTCCCTCCTCCCTTCAAAAATATCTCAATGCCCATATTCAGCTTGAAGAAGTTATGAAGAGTCATCATCCTAGTTCCTTAAGCTTTGGAGCTGGGGGTGATTATTATAGGTTGTCTTTCCAGAGAATGTAGAAGTAGTCATAACTGGAACAGGAAGGAATATCCAGAATTGATTGTATTGCTATAATCTCATTTGGTAGAAATTCCTTTAAATGTTACTAAGCTTAAGTCAAAATTTCTTAAATGGTACAGAATTTGATGGAAAAATCAAAGGTTTTCATTGGTACGAAATTCTTCTATTGATACTAAAAATTTTGAACTGCAGGGCTTAGACCCAGTCCTTCTATTGCTGTTGTTATAAACAGATCTCAGATGTTTAAGCATGTGAGTTAAGGGCCAAATAGGAAATTCATGGCTCTGAGTTTATTGTTAGAGTGTTTTCAGTTATTTTAACTAGAAATGGCTGAGAGTGGGTAACAAAGAACAGTCCAGATTACTTCACATACGTAGTTGGTTTTCAAAAACATCACAAGTCCACAGAATGTGACATTTAATGCTATTTATTTACTTGTTATTGAGACAAGGCTGCTCCTGAACAGCATTCCCTTTCTTGAATTCAAAAAAGAAATTGAGCATCAATTGGAGTTGCTCCAGTTGTGGCAAGAAAGCTACTAGGCAAGAATTGCCTCGTTTCATCTGCAGACAAAATATTGTCCATAAAAAGGACACATTATGAGGAATAGTCAACTGATAATTTCTGCCAAGACAGGGTAATCAGCCCTTCAAAATTCTGCATTACAAAGCTTTGTGAGATGACCCTGGACCAGAAGGCTGAAGACCAATGCTCCAACCTTTTTAAGTATATGGGACTGTCCAGTTGGTCAGTAGTCTCTATAAATTAACTAAGTTTTAGAAGCTATATTTTGTGCTTTTCATATTTTCAGGTAAGATTAGTTATTCTTGGATTACTGATGGGGTTGAAGACTGGTAGTTTCATAGCCAACCAAACTGTTTAGCATTGAGAAAGATAATATAGATTTGAAAGAACCGTTTTCAGATAGCTTACAATCTAAAGCCAGAACATGAGTAAGGTGTACAATTATAAGTCTTTTAAGATAAGATAGATGACAGAGGTTCTATTTAATTAACAAAGATGATGGACTGGGTGTTAGGTCTCTTGTACTTTATAAATTACAAAATACTAATAGTCGTATTCAATTATATCTGAGATAAAATAGTCTTTTAATTGGACAAAAAGGGGGAATTATTGTGGATAGCCCTGGGGCTAATTGTATTTGATGTTAATTCTGTTTTCCTGTGAAGACCTGCAAACAAAGAATGAGTCAGCACTCAGGTGATTTCCTGTAAGCTTTCTTCCCACCTTAATTTATAAATAAAGGCTAGAGCCTATGATTGGGTGGAGAAAGATGGGAAGGTGGAGCTGAGGGTTGTTTAAAAAAGGAATGGGAGAGAGAGGAACACAGAGGAAGAAATGGAAGGAAAGCAGAGCAGAAGCATGTGACCTGGAGAAACCGAAAGTTATAAGGGATCTCATAGATGGGGAAGATGGTAGTGTAGTGGTAGATCTGCCTATCTAGGTGCACAATATGTATTCATATTAATTGAGTTGTGTTTTCATTGCTGGGACATATTTGAGTTGGATATTTACCGCAACACTAATGGGAATAGCAAAACTATGGAACTTTTTCTCTACCACTGTTCTTATATTTTTGGTTGTGAACCTAGCCTTTTACGGCTGAGCCATCTCTCCAGCCCTCTACCACTGTTCTAGGGGATATGTAATCACAGGTCTTGGTCTGGTTATTATGATTTGAATGTGAAATGTACCATCTCAGCTTGTGTGTTGAAGCTATGATGACCCTTGGCTAGTGGCACTATTGGGAAGTAGCTAGTAATTTGGGGAAGTAAGGCCTAGCTGGAGAAAGTAGGTCATTGGGCAAGGGTCTTTGGTGATGCATCCTGTCCTCCCTCTTTCTGTATCTCTCCTTCCAGCTTTTCATCTATCCTGAGGTGAGTGGCTTCACTGCAATACGTACTTCCCTCCATGATTCTCAGCCAAGCATAATCCAAAAACCATGAGTCAAAATAAAATTTTCTTCCTTTAACTGTTCTCTCAGTTTATTATTATACCAATAAAAAGTCAAACACAGTGGCCAAACAAAATATTCCACCTGTATATTCACTACAATTGATCTGCGATAAGTGCATACCCAAATTGACACACTCAAAGAGGATTGTATTATACAGACAATGGAAGACAGAAGGGAAACCCATCCCTCTAAAATAACCAACTTGTAGCAGTAAGATTGGTGTTTTCTCTTTCCCATCTGATCCCAAACACCTGCTTATGTGGAAGAAGCCCTGCTTTGGTCGGTAAGAGAGAGAGAGAGCAGAAGCAGAAGATAACAGAGCAACATGAGACAGAAACATACAGATGCACCAATGCCAAATGATGCCCCTGTCCAAACCCAGGCCACCCACCTAACAAAACATCTGCAAGTAAATATATTTGATATTGTAGTGCCTGAGAACTCAGTATGGTTTTTACAGTTTCATACAATGGGGGAAAGAAGCAAAGAAAAAATATTTTCTGAGTCATGAAAATGATCTAACACTCACATGTATCATCCACAAATAAAGTCTGATAGGAAGACAACCATGTTTCTCACAGACATTTTTTTCTGGCTACTTTTGAGATCTGAGAGTGTTATAGAACAGTTATGACAAAGGCCACACAATTCATAAGGTTGAAAATATTTACTATGTAGCTATTTCAGAAATAGATCAGTGATATATGCTTTTGAGTTTGGCCATTACCACCCTGCCTGAACTGTTACCTGAGCTGGGGCAGTGGAAGGGACTTTTATTGATTACACTACTGCAACAAAGCACTTTCTGAAAAATACCTTCTTGGTTTTAAAGCTAAGTAACATGAAGCTTAGAGAGTGGGTGTAACTGGCTTGGTAGCATCAGGATGATAGAAAGGGACCTGTGCCCTGATCTCCTGCAGACTACTCGTGAATGCTCAGCCTGAGTAAGAACCAATGTCAGTGAAGGTCCAGGCTAATGTGAGTAACCATAGATGCCTGTGAAGGTCACGGGCTCTGTTCTTGGTTCTGTGTAGTTACTATGCCAATCTTAATCATTTTTGAACAAGCCCTGATTTTTCATTTTTCACTGAGCACTGCAAATCATGTAGCTGGTTCTGGACCCGCCCATGCAGCCCTTCTGACCCTACTAACCCTGCCCCTTGCTAATCACATTCCACTTCATTATAAATTCAAGCACACTATCACAACAATATTAGAGAAACTGATATTACAGCAGCTTCTGAGTTTTAATTCCAACATGATTGATAGTCAGAAGCACACATTTTCCCACCTTTATAACAAAATTAACATTGGCCAAGGTTCAAGTAAGATAGCTATAATCTTTTTATGTTTAATTATTCTCGTCACCATAATTGTTTATTTATTTTGTATTTCACTTGTACTCTTGGAGTAGTATGGCAGAGTGAATAGATTTACTAAGTTTGTAAGTTGAGCACAGGATTTCAAAGATGCCCATTAGAATGGCATGAGGCTGCAGTAGTACAGAAATGAGAACACAGCTAGCATGCTTCAGCATCCCCTGAAAAGAAGATTAGTCAAACCTAAGTGTCTGCCTAAAGTGTTCAGTTTGCCAACTAGGAAGCTAAGCAATACAGAAAGGAAGAAGAGTTAAGTCGTAGGAGACAATGCCATGGTCCACTCTCTCAAGCAACCGTCTAAAGCACTCTTAGGTCTTGATGTGTTCTGGCCCCTTGATTGTCTTCAGTCCCCACCCCTTCTCACTGCCACCGTTTTTATAAATTACACAACCCACACACCTTTATTGTAGAATTTTTTTCAAGCAAAAGTAAGGAAATTCATTAACAT